>OX336338.1:19141174-19314203 GCA_946902875.1 Nematopogon swammerdamellus
AAATCGTTTATTTCCTCATTCACATAAGAGAAACACTTGTCCCTAACAATCGTAATAAATAAAGCGAAGTGTTTACGGGCGACCGGCGGCGGCGGCGTCGGGGGCTATGGCGGCGGCGGTGGCGCGGCGGCGCGGCGGCCGTGTAACATACGTCAATTTTATTTTATTTGTTTATGGATACTCACACGGTTCGCTACATCACCTACTACATCCGTGATGTGAGCCCATAACACCTTGGTGAACGAAGTGTCATGTCATGTCAGTACTTCGCTCGTCGTGCTGGCTACACTGAACTGAACGGAAAACATGAAATATGTGAATATCCTTATAACTCGAGTACTACTTTATCGATTTACATACAGTTTTTACTGTTACATTCTGCCACTTCTCAATGCATCGTGACAACGTCATAGGCGGCCTGAGCTGTGAGCAAAAAGACACGTGAAACGAAGCCGCGGGCAAAAGCTTATATAGAGTAAGTAGGAAAAAGGGAGCCAACTCAGCTAATGCAGACATAAAAAAATTATAATTATAACAGCTATTACCATTTAGAACTGTTGAAGTCTCGTTACCTATGTAGGTATGTTGGAATAGAATAGAATGTTTTCAATTTCAATTTCAAATTCATTCCGCCCTTAGCCAATAAGGGCGCGGCAGCACTGTCGCGGCGCACTGTTATAGATCGTTACTTTCTTAGTTAGAGAAGAATATCGCTTTCGCTTGCACATCATTGGAATACTTTCTCGGCTCCAAAGGATGTCATTTGAAACACCTAATTGTTTTTTCGAATGTTTACGAAAAATTGCTTCGAATCGGCTAAGTTACCCGAAAACAATGATAACAGTGGTTCAGGTGGTGGGTGCAAGCAAAGTCGGAAGTTTTCACCCCCGTGAATTTTTTGCTTTTTCTTATTTTTATTATTTGTTGTTATAGGTATATCCCTCACACACACCTGGTTTCCACCGGCGGCGTAGTTATTTAGGTTGCACTCATTTCTACCCGTCGACGTCCAAAGCTTTAATTCTCGTCTCTCTTCGCTAGAGAAAGTCAAGCTCTGCCGAAATGGCTATATCTATTATAATAAGAGAAATATTGACAATCAGTCAGGCAGTGACAAGACAGTCAAATAATCTTGTTCCTGCAAAAAAAATACGGTGTACCGTTCCACCCATGGATTTATTGTGACTAAAGTTGCGAATGTACTGCGGCCGGTATATTCCAGTAAACTTTTATTAAATGCTATTTCATTTTTATACACGCTACACGCTGCTAGCTAGTGTATCTAAACAATAATAATAAATAATATGGACATAATTTAATTCCTAAAAACTCTACATCCTGAGAAACTAAAAACTAAACATGTCTGCACCGCGGCGACGACGTCATCTTCAAACTGGCCTCTCAGATATCCCTTCAGTATCGGAAGTAAATACGAGTAGAACTCACAAGGGATGAGGTCTGGTGGAGTGAAGGATGTCCAATCATAAAAATAAAAGTATACATTATTTTTTTCCGTACACGATTTACGTATTTCAAAGCCAGAATCATGAATAGGAGCTATTGCAACTACGGACTGAAACTATCGCGAGTTTGAAATAAATGAATCAAATAAAAAATTAAAAAGACAATCTGCTAATTTTTTTAGATCTGGCAGATGTTTTAGCCATACCTTCCAGTACTTATACTTTGTTTAGTTCCAAGGAGTATATACCTCATTCTCACTTTTATTTGAACGCCCCTCATAATTCCAGATTGATTTGTGCCTTTCTACGCCCCCCGAGATGAACTAATGAGTAACATAAATGAAGTTATGTATTGAATGAATGCAATATGTGATGCAGGTTCGTCATCAGAGGAGGAGAGCTCGGCGGCGCAGCGCGCCCGGGCGACGCGCGCGCGCCTCTCCGACCTCGAGGACGAGATGACGGAGAGGAGCGAGCGCTCGGCCGCGCGCGAGCAGCGCGCCGCGCGCCTCCGCGCCCTCGTCGCCGATGCTGACGCCGAAATCACCTCCGCCAAGCTCAGCCTCCGCTCCGATAAGAAGCAAGTCACCTTCTAAACTGACTCCGCCTCACTTCTGCCGCTAACGGCGCAACGCAACACCCTCAAGGAGCCGGAAAATATTTAAACAATTAAAAAAGAAAATATCAAATTCACAACAAGGACAAGCCCGCATTGGCAAACTGTAATTAATCATGCTGCGACGACTGCGAGTTTCGAGACGGGAGCGGAAGCGATACAAGATTGCAATATTTACGAATGAGTAGTTCTACAAAGTTCCAGCCTCCTGTAAAATTCTGCGATCAAAAATGGAATCGCATTACAGGCGCAATTCCCCAGAAAGTGAAGGCGAGCGAGCGGCCTCCGAGCGGCGCCGGGGGCGGCGGCGAGCGGCGGCGACGCCAAGGCTCCATTAATTTAGAACCGGGAGAGGGGTCCTTTCGTTGCTCACGTTAGCTGTTTAACATTCTGCGCACAATTCCTTCGACTCGATATTTATTTTATATTTTGTTCAATAGAATAAACGACTACAAACTTTTTTTCCTCTTTTATTTATTGGGTCGCCGTGAATGTTTTTCCAATAATTATACGTAGCGGGAAGCGAGGCGGTGGCTGCGCTGCGCGCCCCCTCCCCGCACGACCGCTCCCACGTTACATGAAAAAATAATAATCTCATGCATGAAATTGTGAGAAGAGGACGGGCTGATAATTCATTTACAGTTCACCATGTAGTACAGTCAATTTATTTTATTATTTGCGAAACGAAATGAGGGCATGAAAGGATCGACTCTCAATAATCACCCCTTGGAACATTCGAGTTGCTCAACGAAAGAAGATAACGATTAAATGTTGAGTCTGTTGACTGTTGTTTGAAACTGAACAATGAATTACATTATCTCCTAAAAAGTCAACGAGTTAATAAAAATGTTCAGTACTTTACGATATAACTTACCTCTTACTTTTTATATGACTTGGTAATATCTTTAATTTTTATAACTTCCCCCTCACCCTCTCACCCTCACACACACACACATACACACCCTCACCCTCCCTCACACTGCACACACACCCTCACACACACACACACACACACACTTTTCTGAATACACCTCATTTCTACACGAGGAACTTCGCTGATGCTTGACTTGAGTTTTTGTATTTCATCCATTTAGTTTTTTATTTTAGATTTACCTATGTATTCAACTTAGCATTAAGTAGGTATAGCTTTTTTTATTGTATAATTTAGTGAGAGCACTGTACTCTTGTACATCATCATTATATCAAATGTTTCGTTCATGGAAAAACTTTTGTGGCTCTATTTAAAATATAAACTCTTTTGTGTACTCTTTCTTTGTAAATAAGGGCTGTCTGTTTCCTAAATAAATAAATAAATAAATAAATAACTTAATAACTTTTTTTATTCAACATTTTATTTTGAAAAAAAAAATGCCATCCGCATGGATAGATATGTAGCATGTATATAATATGTAGACTATAATCAAAACGCTGTTTTTAATAAAAACTGACTATTGGAGGCAGGAGTAATGGCAATGGGAAAACACGGGAGCAAGACTTGATGTCAAATCCGAGGTTAATGCGAGCTGAGCTTAGAGAACAGCTGAACGTACATGAATGCATATACGCACTTAACATGTAGGTATGGCCTCACGTTTCATCATCAGAGGTTTGACCTCTTAGCCATGTCTAGGCTTATTCAATTTCTATCAAGTTCGCTCGGAAAAGTGGTTCCCAATCTGTGGTACCCCCTTTGGGGGTTAAATTTTATTTACTGAGGCATAGGCAATTCTATAACAATTCTTCGAACATACGAAAAGAAAGGTAACAAAAACCAATTTATCTGTCGAAACTACGTCTACAAACGATAGACGTATTTGTTTTGTATAAGACGGTATTTGACGTTTACGTAGCTGTCACGTTAACTCGGACTAGGCCCTCAGGACGGAAAACACGAACTATTTACATAGCCGTTTCGACCGACATTTCATTCAGTGCTTGTGCAGTGAACTTGACTTTACTACATTTTGCAATATTGCCTATTTATGTCCTCGATTTTCTGCAAAACTTGCAAAGAAATTATATACAGTGCTGCCCTCTACTTAGTGGGAGTAAATACATGAACTACTAACATAGATTGAATATAGTTTGCTCTGTGATGTAGTGTACTAACTTGCAGGGCGGGCGGAACTTAACACAGAATAGTACAGTCTATATCCAATAGATGGCGTTGTTTACTCTCAAAAAAGATTTTCCAAAATACGACATAAATAAAATACATATATGGAAATCAATACCTAGGTATTGTCCACATCAACTTGTCGAGGAGGTGAACAAAAAAAATGCCATGAACAATAATGTTCGTTTTCTGTTCTTTTTATTAGCAATATTTTGCTCTGTAGCGAAATATTCTCGAACTATTTGTCATAGAGTACTTCGGACTTAACGTGAATATTTGTATTGGTACTAGGTATGTATGTGTCTTTATATATGAAATACAACAGGTGCGAGAGCAGTGGCATTTTAATGTACCTCCAAGATTTGAGATAATGTTAATCGTAACGTTAATCCCAACGCTTGGAGGTTTTGAGGAGACTTGGAGGTCACACCCCGGGGGACAGTGCTAGAGGGGCACGGGGACTACTGGGAACAATCCATTAAAACCATACCAATACTGGCGCGGTCAGTACTTGAATGGGTGACCGCTCGACCGTTGGAGGCTGACCGTGGTTCGGACTCCACGTTAAACTGTAGGTAAGGGACCTACAGTTACAGTACCCTTCTTACCTTAGTAGGTGGTAGGGTTTATCCCGGCCGGGTTGATACCACCGCACTGAGCGAAACGTCGGTCGAAACGGCTATGTAAATAGTTCGTGTTTTCCGTCCAGTTCAGTGTAGCCGACATGAATGAAGGGAAGCACTGACATGACACCTAATTCACCCGGTGTTATGGGCTGACATCACGGATGTTGTAGGTGAGGCCAACTGTGTCAGTTTCCATAAAAAAAATAGCAATCGTTGATAAGACTCTAACATAATACCATAACATAATACATAACTACGCATCTCTAACATAATACATAGCTACGCATAATAATACTACAATGTAATAGGCCAGCTGAACCACGTTCAACTGTAGTAGGTACTATGGCACAGATTGAATCCTGCTCGCGTCGAGCCGCGCTCCGCCGCCCCACTGATGAAAGCCTCACTTCTCGCCGCTCGCGCGTTCGATAGCCCAGAAAATCGGTTAATAACGCAAATCGTCAAGTGCACTCGAAATAAACCGTCGGAATAAAATCAGCCTGCAATAAAAATTTAATTTTCGAATGCTGGCAAAGCGAATGATTCGAAACACGACCGCCGCGACCACTCCGGCGGCCAATCAGAGCACGAGAAATGGCCACTTGAAAACAAATTATTTTCGGGACTCACACTCAACATTGACACTTTCGTGGATGTGCTTTGCTCACGAAATCATTTGTCGAGGAATGGTCACAACAAGGTGACCAGAGACTCCAGGCGGCAACTCGACGTCAAATAAATACAAGTTATTAGGAAAACATTGCACCCGACATATAATATGTATGGCTGATTACACGAAAGCAAAAAACTTCTATATTATTTGACTGAAAACTGGACTGTTCCTATTAAAAGTAGTAAACATAATATCTATACTTGTTGAAGAGGCTCGATAGCTCAGTGGTGCGGTCGGTCAACTGTTGTTAAGCAACCCTGAGCGCTGTCAGTACTTGGATGGGTAAACGCTCGACCGTTGGAGGCTATCCGTGGTTCGGCTTCCACATAAAACTGTAGGTCCATTCCCTTCTTACCTTACTAGGTGGTAGAGTTTATTCCGCCCGGGTTGGTACCACCGCACTGAATGAAACGTCTCGGTCGAAACGGCTATGTAAATAGTTCGTGTTTTCCGTCCAGTTCAGTGTAGTCGACATGAAATGAAGGGAAGCACTGACATGGCATCTAGTTCACCCGGTGTTATGGGCTGACATCACGGATGTTGTAGGTAGATGATGTAGCCAACCGTGTCAGTTCCATAAAAAAAAGGAGGCGAGTGGGACTGAACTGTTCAACTACTTAGCTCAAACTAGGTTTCTTTTATGAAAGCGCGACATATGGCGCCGGGCCACCCATAAGGTGTCTAACGACGCCCATGGCCATTCGTTCGTATGCGGGGGTTGCGAATGTCATGCTATATGCTAAATATATGAGCAGGGAGAGCGTTCCAGAGGTTCTGTAGAGGAAAGTTCTGCAGAACCGATTGGTACGCATTCACGGTAAGTCCAGCGTGTAGGGATGCAACGTAACATGTTTTTTTTATTTTATGTAAATATGTAGTGGCCAGTTGGCGGAGAGATCTATAAGAACATAATTTAAAGATGGAATGAGGTGAGATGAGAGATAGGTGGCTGTCAGAGAGAAGATAGAAAAAGTTTTTCTTGGTTTTGAATGTAAAAGAGTGAAAAATTTAATTTAATAGAGAAAAACGTATTTTGCTGCCGTATAATATCCACGAGCATGCTGACGAAGACCGTCGTGTGTCTGGTAACTGATGGTGGAACACACATGATGGGCGCTGGCTCAATCACCGGCGATGACGATCATCCTTCGCTCAACCAGCTACCATCCACAAGGGAGATCTTCCCTTTCACCGCACCAAGAAGCTCACCAGCGTCATCAATTTATGGTTCCACCGGCAATGATTTTACTGGCTAACGCTGAACCTGCTAAATCTTCCACGTTCTCCAACTTGTGCACACCACTGTTTCAATCTAAATATTCAAGATCTATGAAGTGAAATATGAAGAGATCTCACTGAAGCTTTAATAACCTATTGTTTAGCGAGATAAGTTCTTGTTTTTTTTATAACACATAAAAGTGGGTGAGCTGAGGTCATGGAGATTATGTAGTTCACAAAAGTAATAACTGTTTATTCTTAATTCTTATTAGTTAATAAATTTAATTAGTCAGTGTCTGCATCTTTTTATTTTATACACAGTTGGACAATGTCAATCTCACAAACTGAATAAGACAAAAGGATGAGAGGTTTATTTTTTTAATTTTTAATTTTTTTTTGTGTAACTTAAGACCCACCCCAGAGCAAACTGCCGCGGTAAGAAAAGAAGGTTGCAGCAATCCCTGCCCAGAGCGCTCAACGGTGGAAGTAACGTCGATGTAACAGGCGTTTCCCGGCGCGTTCGGTGCGTCGTCACAGAGGACATCAACGCGCCGTTCTCCTCACCGAGTGTCGCTTGAAGAGCTTCGCTGCACTCGATGCACGCCTTGCCGTCATCAATGAACGCTTGTAAACACCACACAGGGCACATCGTTGAAATTAATTGCATCCGTCACAATTAGTTTGCAAATAGGTACGAAGGAAACAAAACACGGAAAACGTAAATCCAATTTCCGACAATGATCTGAAGGAGGCTGCATCTCTATCGGCGCCGAAGAGCCGACTAATGAACGCTCTGAGGCTGGGTTTTTTACCCGACTGCGCGAAGCAAAAAGGTGGGTGGGTAATGTTTTTCGAGTGTATGTATGCACGCGCTGTAACTAAACAGCTTTATGGATTTTAACATATGAGGTGTCGCTAGATTAAAGATTTACGTGCATACCTACACCTGCTGCTTCACTGAATAACAGAACAAAGCATAGCAGATGAGTGCTCGCTGCACGATGAAAAGACAAAATAATATGTCATTGTCACATTTATGATTGAAAAGACATAATTATTTGGCATGGTTATGTCGAGGGCACCAGGTAACAATAAAATTTCGAGCGGATTATTTCAGAATAAGCAATTATATAGATAATTGCTTATTCTGAAATAATCCGATGACACCTATACTGAGTACTAGCTCAGAACAAAGGTCTCTGAAGAAAAATGCCTAAATATTCGTTGGATAGCTGAGAAAATCATAGCAAACGAGTATACGATGAAAGAAAAATCTATCATATCGGCACGCACGACCGAAGGGAAGCACTGACATATATTAACTATATAGGTGTTCATCCAGGTGTTATGGGCTGACATCACGGATGCAGTAGCTGATGTAGCCAAGTCGTGTCAGATTCAATAAAAAAATAAAGAAAAATTTATTGGCATGGTTATGTCGAATGCACCAGGTAACAATAGAATTAGCGAAGAATGTCGAGCGGAGTATTTCGGAGAGAGCAATTATCTATAAATACATACACTTATGCACTTTTCTTGTTCTTTTTATTTCAGACAGAGCAAGTACTCAGTACTTGTATATATATTTTTGTTTTATAGTAAGCGCGACATGTAACAAGTGTTTAGCGACGCCCATAGACATTCGGTCGCAAGCGGGGGCTGCGAATGCCATGCCGGCCTGACAGGTGCCCATTCACGCCTCATTTGAAGGACCCGAGACTATACTAGGGGGAAATATGTATAGGTATATAGATAATTGCTCTCTCTGAAATACTCCGCTCGATATTCTTCGCTAATTCTATTGTAACCTGGTGCCCTCGACATAATCCGCTATTAGCGGAGAAAAGCATTAACAGATGAATACAAGATGAAAGCAAAAATAGCATACTATAATGCATACTATTATAGTGTTCAAGCATAGTTCAAGGCATAGTCATAAGACGCGTGTGTGTTGTACCTTGTCCTCGGTTGTCACTAGTGTTGATCAAATTGTACCCGATCACCCTGAGCCATTGTCCACGGGCGCGCGGTGAACATCGGCAGTGTGTAGTCGACACGCTCTCATAATATCTCGTACCGCATAGGTGCTCCTCAGTGAAGCAACATTTGCGTGATCTCGGACATGCAATAAAGGACATGTTTAGACATACAACTCGTTTACGTTTCTTTTCTTTTATTTATTTTTAATGGATTTTAATAGTACTCATCTTCTCCAAACCTTAGGGCCCAGAGTCCCTAAGGGATAAAGAACGTTGAAATCATATAATCTAAACTAGCTTTTGCCCGCGGTAGCTAATCCGATTTAAACGCAAATATGATATAATAAAAAAAATATTTTTTTATGAAAACTGACACGGTTGGCTACATCACCTACAACATCCGTGATATCAGCCCATAACACCGGGTGAACTAGGTGCCATATCAATGCTTCCCTTCGGTCGTGCCGCTTCGTATCGCTTCTCTCTCTTATATATTCTATCTCTCTCTCCCGTTCATACTATACTTTCTTTGATACTGCTCAGCCCTAGCGTGATGAACTCAAGAACTACTATTTCCATTGGTGTAAAGCAAATAGCATCAAAATCTGTTCAGTGGTTCCGGAGTTTTACCTTATACATACATACATACATACAGACAGACAGACATTCCCTGTTATAAGAAGTAGAGTAGAGATGTAAAAAACGCTAAGTTCAAAATGTCGATGAACGTTTATTTGTCCAGATTCTAGACAGAAGTCAATGGGTCAGCCAACCCCATCGATAACCGCAACTTCACTGAATATCCTTGGGCACCACTAAGTGAGCACCCACGATCAAGTGGAAAAGTGCCTCCTGTCGCTCTTTCTCCCTTCGTCGTAAAATAGAGTAGGTAGTACCCATAAATAGCCTTGTAATTATCAACCAATCTGTTGGCATTGGCACATCGCTTATACCATTATTGGTCCCTCGGCACAATTCCACCCATGCCGCCGGTTCAATAGAAAATGTGTTTTAGTACTAAAATGCTACTACACGTTCGTATAATTAGTCGAGATACCGTCCCAATTGCAGCTCACACGACGCTGAATTGCAGTGCCAATAAAAAATGCGGACCGATTTGCGAAATGCGAATATTGGCCGAACTTCAACTGTCGCTACAACCCCCGCGCGGAGCGTTTTTCTCGGCGATCAAAAACAATTATATTATTTTAAGGTGTGCCCAAGTTTTATTTGTTTTTAATCGCCTGTCCCAGAATGAGCGAATTAATAAAGGCACTGAGCTGGGGCTTCAATCAACGTCTGCCGGCTGGCTGCCATCTCGGATTATTCATTTGTTCATCATGGCTGATTTAATTCGGCTCGTCTAATGTATAATACATATATTTGGTACTAGCCTTTGCCCGCGGCTTCGCTCGCGTGAAATTTGTATTTAAAAAGAAGAAAGTAAGTAAGCCCGCCCGCTACCGTACCTTTATTTCGGCGCGCGGAACAATTCGGTTTGTATGTGAGGCATATCTTAGCGTAACCGGATCTGAATTTTATTTAGCCTATCCTATGTCAGGAATAGTTAAATGTGCTTGTACTGAGCTTCATAGAATTAGGATGATCGGTTTAAGAGTTATCGAGGAACATATAGAAAAGATTTCTAAAAATCGTCAATTTAGTATAGTATCATACATAGAGTCTACAAACGCAATTTTTTATTTATTTATTTGGACCAACATGCGTGGCTGCGCCGAGAGACCAATGGTTCAGTCTACAGAGCCAAAAACATCTCTCCTCGCCTCCAATATACCTCATAAAACAAAATAACTTACTCCATGACCATCCCTTACAAATTTATTAGATTTAGATTAGTTCGCGACTTATAATTACAAAAGTTACAATAACCTACCGCTCCAAAGCACCTATAAATATCATTCATGATACTAGCTGTTGCCCGCGGCATCGCTCGCGTGAGATTCGTATTTCAAAACAAGAAAGTAAGCAACTAAGGGCGAGGCCGAAGGCCGATCTTGGTTCAGGTAAACGAAAAAACCTTGTCGAACAAACTAAGCATGGCGTAACAAGGTAAAGGCGAGGCCGAAGACAGAGCTGCATTCACGTAAACCATATTCTTTCTCGATGAATGTAAGTAACTAAGGGCCAGGGCGAAGGCCGAGCTGCGTTCAGTAAACGATAAACATTCGTCCGCTCTCGGGCCTCATCCTTAATGACTTGCTTTTTTTGACTTTTGACTTTACTTTCTTCGAGAAGATTTATTGTTTAACTTAACTTAGCTCGGCCTTCGACATCGCTCTTAGTTGCTTTCTTTGAGAAAGTAGGTATATGGTTTAGCTGTAAGCAGCTCCGCCTTCGGCGTCGCCATTAGGTTACTTAGTTAATTATTAATTTCGTAAAGAATATCTTTACCTGAACGAATCCCGGCCTTCGGCCTCGCCCTTAGTTACTTCATTTATTCGGGAAGGTTTATTGTCTTCCAGAATAAAGCTCGGCCTACGGCCTCGCGCTTAATTACTGACTTTCTTCGAGTCGAACGCTGCTCGCTCTTCTGCCTCGCCCATAGTTACTTAGGTACTTTCTTCGAGAAGGTTTATCGTCTTCCAGAATACAGCTCGGCATTTGGCCTCGCCCTTAGTTACTTACTTGCTTTAAGAAGATTTATGTTATTCCGGGATATACACTGTCACTATAAAAAGTTTCGCCAAAATTCGTTCAGTGGTTTTACATGATGCGCGTACAGACAGAAAGGCAGACAAAATTTAAAAAAACAGTTCTAGCAGGTTCAGTTTCTCAATTTAATTCGCCCGCCCTGCTTAGTTTTGTTCCAAGTATTTTCAATGTACCTACAAATTGTTTGCCTTTTCGATTTTATTATATGTATAGAATATATTATAGCGACTGCCACATGATAAATAAAAGTAGATTTTTTTTATTGTGTTTTCTAACACATATCGACTTACTTTTCTATGATGAATCCGATTTGTTTTTATATTAAAACGAAGTGTTTTCGTCAAAAATAAAGTATTAAAGTGACACGAATTTTTATTATATTTACTGTAGCAAAATAAAGTAAATTGTTCAAAACCAAAAAAAGCCAGTGAACATACTTTCATTATAATTTTTTTAAATATATAACATATAACAATATACTTTCAAATTGTGTTATACATACGGGCGCGTATTAGTCTGTCTGTCAGTCGTCCGTCCGTCCTAGGGCTGTATCTTTTGAACCGTAATAGATAGCCGGTTGAAATGGAATATGTGTTATTATGGCGGATATGCCAATAAATAATAAACAAGAAAAAAGTAAAAAAATAAGGGGGATCCCATACAAGAAACGTGCTAAGAATCTTCGTCCGGGAGCAGCCCAAAGGTTCTAGCTAAAATCACAATCAAATTGCGCTGTGTAATTTCGGAGATACGAAACCGAATGGGCACCACCCATCACAATCAACCGGATGCATTTTATGTGCAACACGTGGTGCACACATGCCGTGGCGCATCTAGTATAGTGATGAGGTCGTCATAAACTTTGACAAGCTAAGCATCGATCTTGTCCAAGTGATTAGTCGGTCGAGCCTGCCGTGCATTGGCTGGCGCCCTCGAGATTTTTTGTACGTAAGTAGAGTAGCAAAACTATACCTAGGTACATACATACCTACCTATGTATTTTCCAGAAATTAAAGTTTAAATATATGTATAAAGTGAGAATACAAGAAGGTGGAATGTGTGAAATGAAACAAATAAAAGAAGCAATAATCATGGGGAGGTTTTGTACATAAGATTTTTTTTTAGTTTTATTAGTACCTACACCACGTGCTAATTTGTTTAATTTTGATTTATTACCTAGCTTTAGTTTTGAAGCGTGTAAGAATTCCAAATTCCAAATATTTATTGAAAATTTAGCAAATTACATATGGGTATAGCATGGACGACCTGACCTGAGGCCGCACACACATGCATTTATCTAATACAAATGCTTGACATGCGCATAAACATGGCCTGAGCACTACTACACTCGTAGAATTTTATGCTCACCGTCATGCGTGAATGTATTTGTAGGCCTCAGGTTAGAACGAACGACCTATACACATGTGTTTATTATAGCTACTCTATGATACGATGTAAGATATCTACGTACACATTAAACTTTTAAAATGATATTTTTATTGCTATGCTCGAAGAAGGCTGTTATTTGTTTATAATAATTAAACACTGTTGTACGTATTTATGTAAGATTTTAATGCAATCCATTATTCAATGACATGTCTGTTATGTCGTTGCTATTGGCAACCATCTTTATTCTATTTTTAAATATACATGCCCCTCTAAATAATTAATTAATTACATAACAATAAAATTATTATTATTATTTATTTATGTTTTACCCCCTTCTAAAAATAATAATACACTCTAAACTATATATTTCATTGACAATAATGTGGTACCATATAACTAAGTACCAAACCTTTCTGGACATCTTTTCTGTCTTTCTGATCTGCGCAGTACCGGTTCATCGGTATTACAGGCAGGTTCTGGATTACCAGTAGTTGGTGCTGGTTGATAATAATTATTTGGCATTTTTTTAATATGGATAGAGTTTCTTCTATAGTATTTATTATTACAAGTACGCACTAAGTATGAGCGAGGTGCTGACAATTTTTTTACAATATAAGCAGATTCCCACAACAAGCTTTTAACATCTTGTAGCAACACTTTTTCACCTACGTTGAAACAATTTTCATTTTTGTAAGTGTGTCGGTTATAATATTTACCCTGCTCTACTTGATTGTCAATCATTTTTTGATATACATCAGTTTCTATGGCTTTATGTTTCAAATTACTTACAAGTGTTGGCAATTTTGAACGTAAAGTACGATTCATCAGAAGTTGTGACGGCGAGTATTCTAATTTGGCAACGGTAGCGTTCCGATAATTTAATAAGAAGAGCTCTATATCTATTTTACAATCAGTTGATTTTTTTAACATCAATTTTGCTATCCCTACTCCTTTTTCAGCAAGTCCATTTCCCCTTGGGTAGTGTGGACTTGAAGTGTCAACTCGGAAATGCCAATCTTGTGCAAACTGTCTAAATTCTAAACTATCGAATGGCATGTTATCGGCAACCACAATGGCAGGAATGCCGAACTTACTAAATATCTTTTTCAGCTTACCGACCACTGCTCCAGACGTCTTAGAATTTAATTGTTCTATTTCAATCCATCTCGAGTAATAATCTACTAGTATTAGATAACTTTTTCCAGCAAATTCCGCAATGTCAAGACAAATTTTATAAAAAGGTACATCTGGTATAAAGTGGCTATGAAGTGGCTCCTTCATTTTGGATGGACTATATTTGAGACAAGTTAAACAACTGGAAATATAGTTTCTCACATCTGAATGTATTCCAGGCCAATACAAAGTGTTGTTAATCATTTTACTAACTTTATTTATACCTAAGTGAGTTTCATGCAACAACTTTGTCATGTAATTTCTCAATAGAGGCGGAACTATCAATCTATTTTTGAAATATACTAAATTATCTTCAACCGTGATGTCATTTCTAATTTTATAATAATGTGACAATTCGCCAGTATAATCACATTTATTCTGCCAACCGTGTTGATAATATTCCAGAATCTTACTTAAACTAACGTCTTTACTAGTTTCAACTTGAAATTCTTTCAGTTTTGATTCGGAGAAAGTCAACAAGGTTGTACTCAGTGTATGTACAATATCACACATGCTAAGATCATTTGGTTCCTCCTTGTGAATAATGTTTCGGCTCAACAAATCGGCAATATACATTTTCTTACCAGGTAAATATAATAATTCAAAATCATATATAATTAATTTTAAACGAAGCCGCCGTAATCGATTGTTTTTTACTAAATTTAAATCTTGCTTTACTATTGACACTAAAGGTAAATGGTCATTAAATATTTTGACCTTATGTCCATATACTAGATTATGGAACTTTTTGCAGGCAAAAGTTACACTTAGCAACTCCTTCTCTATTTGAGCATAATTGATCTCCGCGCTTGTTAGTGATCTCGATGCATAGAACACTGGCTTCCCCTTTTGCATCAGACAGCATCCAATCGCATCCTTTGAAGAGTCACATTGCAACTCTATAGACGCATAGGGATCAAACGGTGTTAATATACTGTCTTCACTAATTATATCTTTAATTTTTTCTAGTATTTGATCGTGACTTTTTGTCCACAGCCAGGTGCAATTTTTTTTTAATAAGTCTCGTAATGGTCCTATTAATTCTGACAAATGCGGTATAAAATTTCTCATATAATTTATAATTCCTAAAATTTGTTGCAGTTCATTTTTATTTGTTGGTGATTTCAAATTTTTTATAGATTTTACCCTTTCTGGATCACACTTTAGTCCTTGTTCATTAAAAATTAACCCAAAATATTTGACCTCATCAACGAAATACTGCACTTTATCTGAATTAAATTTTATATTTAACTTTTTAGCTCTCTCTATGACATTATGTACTATATTTTCCAATTCTTCAACACTACCAGCTGCACAAAGCAAATCATCAAAATACACTGTGACACCAGGAATGTCACCAAAGTACTTATATGTAAACTTTTGAAATATTTCTGGTAATGAACAAAGGCCAAATGGAGCTCTGAGAAATTTGTAGCACCCAAAAGGTGTACTGAACGTGCAAAGATCAGTTGACTGTTCGCTTAGCTTTATCTGATGAAAGCCATCCTTTAAGTCAAATACACAAAATATTTTTTTACCGGACAAATTTGATGTGAGATCTTCAAAATTTGGTATTGTATAATAGTCCCTTAATATATTTTTATTTAATTCTGATGGGTCTATGCACACTCTTAAAGTTTTATTCGGTTTTTCTATTATAACTATATTGTTTACCCATTCCTTAGGTTCATGTACAGGAAGTATCACACCTTTTTCCTGTAGACTTAGCAAAGTTTCTTTTAACCTGGCTTTTAACTTTAGTGGTATTCGTCTAGGTGGACACGTTCTTGGAATCGCTCCATCTTTCAGTTTTATGCTTAGAATGTCTGGGAAGCAGCCCAATCCTGTAAATATATTTTTATTTATGGCAATAAAATGTTCTTTGTCTATCTCTGGTTTACCTATAGAATCAATTCTTTGAATTAGTTTTAATCTAATACACGCAGATAAACCTAAAATTGGTATTGCTTTTGGATTGTCAACAACAATGAAATTCGTGTTAATTGACTTTCCTTCAAGTCTTAACATTACATCTATTGAACCCTGTGGAGCGATTTTGAAACCACCGAACGCTTCCAGCTTTACATTTGTTTCTCTTATATTCTTACAGAGATTTAATTTCTTACAATACTGCAATGGTAAAATATTAATCTCAGCTCCAGTATCTAATTTAAATTTTATATTTTCACCATGGATTGCTATATTTTTATACCAATTTACCTTAGAATCTAAAGATCCAATGTGAAGGTTGTTCTGAGCTTCTTCCGTTTCATCTTTGTTAATTCCGAGCTCGTGTGTTATGCGTGAGTGCGACGATTTGTATGGCTTTCCCTGTCTTGTTGGCATCGTCTGCGATTCTGACCGGCTCGAGGTCGACATCCGTTTTGACGCATTTCCTTCTTCTTCTTCTTTATTTTGCCGGATTGCTGCTGCGCGACACATCTTTGTGTAGTGGTTTGGCCAGTGACATTTATTACATATGTTGCCAAAGGCAGGACACTCTCTGAACCTATGACTTGTTCCACATTTAGTGCATCTACGTGTAGTGTTTGAAACAGAGTCTATGTTTTTGTCTTTATTTAAAAGCTTGATATTCTGTTCCGCTAGTTCAGCCGATTGACAATAAGCCACTACATTGTCTAGACTTCTTCTTTCTCCTCTTAGAAGTTTTTCTTTGACGGTGTTGTTCCTAATCCCCAGCACAATTTGTGCGCATAAGAGCTTGTCTTCTTGTTCTGCAAAGTTGCATTGGTCGACCATACCTCTCAAGGCGGCGTAAAACCTTTCAAACGATTCTCCTTCTTGTTGTGTTCTTTGGAGAAATTTATATATTTGTACAGTTTCATTTGCTTTTGGCTGCAGATGTTTTTCTAAAATTTGTAGTATATTACTTACTGTTTCTTTGTATGACTCATCCTTTGGCTTGATTGACCTGTACAGCTTTTGTCCATCCGTACCAAGTAAGTTTTTTAGTCTGGCTACCTGTACTTCTTGCGGCTTCTTATTAGATTCTGTCGCTGTAAAATATATTAAGACTTCTTCTTGGAAGATCGAAAAATTTTCAGCTACATTGTCCGATGCCAGGTTCAGTGGCGCCGGCTTATTGAACATGTCCGTGGACATTGTAAATGAGTTTTGAGCTTGTAGTTCTTTTTACGGCTGCGCCATGTTATTTGTTTATAATAATTAAACACTGTTGTACGTATTTATGTAAGATTTTAATGCAATCCATTATTCAATGACATGTCTGTTATGTCGTTGCTATTGGCAACCATCTTTATTCTATTTTTAAATATACAAAGGCACTAGACTTTCGTCCGTATTGCCTATTCTTCGTTCTATTTGGATTTAAATACAGGTGCTGTGTACTTGAAAGAACTATTATTATATAATTGCATCACCTACCTACTGTCTCTTACCCAAAAATAAATATATTTCATATCAATATTTTGAAGATAAAATATTCGTCTACTAAGCGAAACGACTAAACGAAACTGAACAAAATTTTTAATAGTATAGAACTATAAAACTAGTCTTAAGTGTGTGTTGCCAGACTGCATACACGTACCTCTACGTGACGAACAACGACTCGTTGATGAAAGATGTATTTTTTTTTTTATTTTAATGTTTCTGTTTCTTCAAGTATTTTGCCTTGTAACGTCAGAAATAACTTACGGCGAGTGCAAACAGTTCGGTGTAGGTGTCACCGCCTCCTACGTCTTGTACGCTAAATGTGAAAATACATAGGTATCTGAAACAATTTAAATTAACTCCTTTGGCGCCCCGCCGCGCTGCCGCCACGCCCGTGCCGCCTCCGCCACCGTTCCAAACGAAACATTCGCGGCTGTTGTCACAGATTACATACATACATACATATCATATCACACACGCTAAATCCCGACAATCGGGGTAAGCAGAGTAATCGGTGTTGTGCTGCAAGAACTCTGGTCAATTACAGCACAACACCAACCACCACGTTTCGCAAAGTATTCGAACAAGATTCAATCGATGAAGCAGCAAGTAAGGCAAGAAGCTGCATGCATGACTCGGTGGAAGTTCCGTGCGAAGGTGAGAGGTGGCGAGCCTGTCGCCCTTTAGCACGGTATCTTGTCCTTATCCCTTAGTCGCCTTTTACGACATGCATGGGGTGAGATGCAGTGGGGATATTCTTTTTAAGTACCGGCCCCACACGGTACACATTAACGGTCACAGATTAAATAATATAATAGTTGTCACAGATTAAATTATAAAATAGTTGCCATTGCCATTGTTTCCTTGTTTTACATTTCAGAAACACAGAACGAAACATCAGATCACCGAAACACAGAACAGAACGAACGATACAGATTCAGATATTTATTTCGCCATAAAGAACACACAACATTAACAATATTTCATTGAGACATTATGCATATTCAGTATGATTCGTCATTATTATTTTTGTCATATTTCCCATTTAGCAGTGTAATCTATAAGGAAAAAGCGTAGTATATTTTTTTCTACATGGAATCCATATGTAATGAATGTCTTACCCGTGCCATTTGCAAAAATCGACCGTCATTTTTATTAATGTACTTTCGGCATACCACTATCTCACGAACCGCTCAACCAATGCCAGCAAACCAGGTGTCAGCTGATCGGCCCCCCTCCACCTATGGCAACGTCAATGAATAATATGAACAATTGATGACGTCATAGCCTTTACAAAAAAGGCTTCGAAAATCAATAAATGCCTATAACTCCTAAACTTCTGGTCGGATCGCCTTGAAATTTGTTTCCTTCCGTAAAAAAACATTATCTTTCTGTAATAATAATGTAACCCCGTCAGCGCCACGTCAGGTCATTTGCATTCTATGTACTTGCGCGATTATTATATGTCTGCCCATGATTTCATGTCTGCTCTGTCCTGTGTGTCCAAAAATGCTCTGGTAGTTGTATTCCCACAACTACCAGAGCATTTTTTTAATATAACTACTTACATACTAAGTTTTAATTACATTCATACATAAATACTTTCATACATCTAAGCAAAAAATAAACAATATTAAGTCGAGGATATACCTATCCATATCCATCCATCCAAGAAAATAGCAATCGATACTGATACTTATGTTCAATTTGAGGTCTCACTCAGAGTGCACTGTATTACCGAGAATTTCGGGTTCATTTTCCTTAACGAGGCTTCGCTCGTGTGAAATTCGCATTTCAAAAGAAGAAAGTAAATAACTAAGGGCGAGACCAAAGGCCGAGCTGGTTTCAGGTAACCTTTTCGAAGAAAGTGAATAACTAAAAGCGAGGCCGAAGGCGGAGCTGCGTTCACGTAAACGATATTCTTTCTCGATGAAAGTAGTTAACTAAGGGCTAGACCCAAGGCTGAGCTGCGTTCAGGTAAACGATAAAGATGCTCAGTATGACAATGTGTGAGTCCCTAAAAACCCTCTTTGAGTTTCTAGGTTTTGCGGTGGAAACCCTTGGTGCGTGGTCGGTCACCGGACGCACTGGCTTTTGCCTAAACCATCGTCAAATTGCATTCTCAAATAAAGTATTAAGTAGTATAAAGTATTCTCAAATATGGTTATACTGTTGAATTATTTTTGGAGGAATAAAGTATTTTTTATCAATCGATCTCTGCAATCCGGAGCGCAACTAGTATTGTTTTAACAATACAAAATGTAAAATAGGTAAATAAAATATGTTTCTAATCAAAACCCATCTAAATAAAAAAACACCCATGGAACACCATTGTCCCATATAGTGGTGACGATATGGAAACACTATTTTGGAAAATTGCATACCTCAACTTGAGCTCGCTCGAAAAGTAAGTCGTCTCCAAAACATTTCAGCAAAAGGCACATCCTGTATTTTAATATTGTTCATGACTCTTACAAGCGGAGTTCCTGCCTGGCACAAGACCCGACTGCCCCACCTACTGTGTTGTCATTATGTTGCGGCTCACGCCATTGCCAAATTGTGCATTGTATTTTTATTTCTAAAAGCGCGTGATTGTCTCAAGATAGAAGGAAGGTAACTAATGTGACATCGGATCGTCAGGTGTGTGCATTCACACAATGGTTTAGGTTGTAAATGCGTAGACCACAGAGCAGCGATCGGCGGCCGTCTTCCCCCGGCGCGACGTGATTTCTTGCTTGTGACGACGGCAACGTAGACGTAAAATAGGGAAATTCGTTGAAATATATTTTTTAGAATATTTTCGTTAACTGTCCCTTTCATTACCTCAGTACATTGTGCGGGTTAAGTCGATCTGGATTGACACCACCGTAGCGAACTTATGAAAAATAGTCCTTGTTTAAGAGTTGTAGTAGGTCTTACAGTTTTAGGAAAGCACTGGCATGCAGGCTTACTCGTACATGCAGCAATGGGCTGACATCAGGGGCGATGCAGCCACATATGGATTCTATTAATGTAATTAGGAAAAATGAAAGGAGATGGGTGTACATTTACAAGAAATTGTTAGAATCGACCGACACAATATTTGAAACGAAAGCTGATATAAAAAATTAAAATAGTGAAGATATCGTGTATGTAGATACGTTACATAATGTTATTACCGAGGGTCCCGTTGCTTATTTACTTAAATACATTATCTGAATAATTCATCAAACCATTATCGATTTGTTTACGTAACTGAATGAGCATTTTCTAAGCATGTGTTTTTAGGGTTGCGTAGCAAGTGACACTGGCAGGGACAGTCGGTAAGGTGTATGTCCGTCCGTCCGTCCTTTGCAATAGAACAAGGTTTTATCAGCTTAAGCTTCATTAAGCCTCTCACCTTGGCGCGGTGCTTCCACCGAGTCATGCAGCAGGAGGTTCGGCAGGTGGTTCATCGTGCCTTACTTGCTGCTTGATCGATTGAATCTTGTCCGAATACTTTTCGAAACGTGGCGGTCGGTGTTGTGCTGTAATTTACCAAGTTTTTGCAGCACAACACCGATTGCTCTGCTTACCCCGATTGCCGGGATTCAGCGTGTGTGATATGTATGTATGTATGTAAGCTTCATTAAACTGTCATTAAATTACAAACTTTATTTAAATGAGCTTTCGGCGAACGAATCGACTCGACTCGGCTCGCCTCGATCATACGAAGATCTGTGGAGTGTCGCCATTATGTTCATAGCTTTTTCCGTGAGGACGATGGTGGCGCTGGGCGCGGTCCGAGGAGGCTAAGCGGCTTACTAAAGACATTGGGATGACTCGTGCACTGCTTCAGGAGAACCGCGCTCGCTCGAGTTCCAGCCAGTACCTAAAAATCGTACATAAGGTAAGTATTACTTAATACAATGTATGGCATTTTCCGCCAACCCACCCTTTTTAACATTTCATATAGGTTACTATATACGTAGGTACAACAAAACATATATGTAGGTATAAAAAATTTATATATAAAGTGTTTTTAGTGAGTAGGTATATACATAGCCGTCCAAAATATTAGACCCTAAAAGAGGCACCTCATATTATAAAGACGTAAAGAAAAATTTATGAAAAACATTGCGTGCAATTGTCTAATAGACGTAAGAGGTGTCAGTGACGTAGCTCGTAAATATATGCCGCCTCCGCCTACCCCGTGGAGAACCGGCGGCGTGACGTTATATATGGCTGACGGAGCCCTAACTCGAAACTATATCGCCGCTGAAGGGTTGCCAGGTTATTTCGGAGAGTTTTCGTCTCGGCTGAAATTAAAAACATGTTACACGTTTCCAACGGTACAGAAGTTAATTTGTTGTCTCCACTGGCGTGTGCGTACACCGCGCTCGCATAAAAATAAGTCCTCAATGTCACTTTGTTAAGTGGCTTCGACTGAAACCATAATATGACGTTGGGTTATCAGTTATCACCTGAGGTTATTACTATGTACGAGAAGTTACTTTATGCAGCGACTGGCTTTCCATCTTTTTATTTTATTATTTTGATAACATTAAAATGCATTTAGAAATAGAATACGTAAACTACCTGTAATAAATTATTTGGACACCATTATTTACAATAATGTCGAAGCGGGGAAGGCCGGTATACTTTTTAAAAAGTTGAAATGGAACAAAAATACCGAATTTTTTAACTTCCCTCTAACTGTAAAGCAACACATAAACACCTTACCTTTTTTACAAACATAATTATTATTTTATAAATAATACAAATTGTACTTATTCACTTTTGTGGTTTAGATTTTTATTGAATGGATTTTGTTTTACCAAATCAATTCAAATCAAGTATTAGTATTTTTGGAAAACATAAATTCGACGTCTTTACATACAATAATATGGACAATACAACAAAACACAGGTACAATACAAAAGATACGACGACCCCTGCCCTCTATACTGGCGTGAGCCGTGTCATAGCATAGGACGCACGAAACTCTGTTGTCGAGTGCAACAAAAATGCAGCAACGAAATTTGGATCACCATCTAGGACTGTGCTGTGACTAACAACATATCTAGGCTTTTACACGAGCTAACTGATACTAATACTTTACCGACGGCGCGGCGTTGCGAATTACTTGATATAGATATTATTAGAGACAGACTTACCCGTTTCGACTTAGTTCAAAAGTATAAACATTTTGTTGACTCTCCGGAATGAATATACATTCCAAGATTCACAAAATAATCAAAAATTGTTTAGGCGCTAGAGTTTGTAATAGTTCAGACGGAGAGACATATCCTTTAGGATTCCAGGTCCTGGAACCTTAAAAAGTGATAAGATCAAAAAGGAGCTATGATCTCGCGATCGCCTCCGTGGCGGCGGCGTTACGTCCTATGCACTTCGATCGAACATTGTATACATGATATCATAGATCACGTTCCGACGCATGCATCGACAGATCAACCTCTCCGATGCACTAAATTAGACACTGCGACCGCCAGTAGGTATTCGGGACAAGGTGAGCAGAAGGACGGACGTCAACATTGACCCGCAGTCGAACTATGCGGAATTCCTCTTCAAGACCCCTTCACTGGCGCGCGCGAGTAAAAGCTACAAGGGCGGACCCGAGAGCGACACGAAGACTCGGGCGGGACTCTATGACGATGCCGAAGACGACGACGTGACGCCCTAGAGCCGCCAAGGAATCTTGCGATGGCGGAATGCTCGGCCACGCTATTGACAGGTATCGGGTTGGCATCACCCCGGGTCTACAATGTAGCGGGTATTGCGAAAGCCAGGTGCGCTCGATAGGGAATAAATCGGGAGGTGGAAGAGCGGGAGAGCGCAGATCTATTGTTTCGAGCGCGCCGCGCCTCCACAGATAAATCAGTCGCCGACGCACGCCCGGCGAACAAACACGCGCATCCCGCCCCGCTTCTCCGATCCCAGCCCTAGGTGCGGCACCTTTTATATAATCTCTCGCGAAGAGCTACTCCTCAGATACCGTGACACCAGCACGCCAGGCGGAGTGCCGTGATCTAGTTCGTTCCACCGTCCCGAGTCTCGGCGCTCGAGATTGGCTATAATTTTACAGATTAGGAAATCAAGTTCAAGGTTACTACAAGTCCCATCTAGAAGTGTGGTTGATACTAACGGGCCCTCGATTGTTGTCTGATGCGATATCGTGTTCTGTTTTAGTGCTGTGAATAACGGGAGGCGGGAAATTTCCACTACCAATAGTGGCACGCGGGCAATAAACGATACTTACGTGTTTTTTTTTTTCCTTAAAGATAACCTTCCGACATGGATGACGAAGAATGGGTAATCGAGGACCCCAGCGAGTCGCAGCCCGAACCGCCTCCCGAGGAGGCGCCGCCTGCCCCCGCTGAAGAGGAGGCCGTGGCGGAGCCGGAGCCGGAACCCGTCGTCTTAGGAACGGATCCGAAAAAGCTAATCTACAAACATTGGGTCAGGTATGAAAACAAGCAGTCCTAGAAATTTATTATTTCCCAGTGATCCCGCCGAACGAGGACAAAATAGACTGCAATGATAAATGTGCCGTGATCTAGTTCGTTCCACCGTCCCGAGTGACAATTGAACAAATTAATTCAATGTGGCATTTTTTACAAATTATTAATTTTCTTAAAAAAATTATTCTAAGTTTCATTGGCACATGTCAATGCTTTTCGGAAATTTTTATTGGCAATTGACACATGCCGTGCTGTAGGTACGATTTACGCATAATCGAGAAACAGAAATAATAATATTCTGCTCTATCGTGCTCACGTTACATAACTTTAACGAAAGGCAACTTTACATTTCTACATAAAGAAACATGAAACGAATGGGGCAGACCAGGGACCGCTCGCACTATCTATGTCACTCAAGCCGTCGCGGCGTCCCATGTTTCACCACTGCTCTGCTTGCAGGCCAAAGTTCCTGCAATACACGTACATGTACGACTATCGACGCAACTACTACGACGACGTGATCAACTACCTAGACCGCCGAAACCGCGGCCTCATCACGGAGCCCCCTCGCGCGCAAACCTGGGCCGAGCGCGCGCTCCGCACCTACATCGCCAAGTCCGGCTACTCCATCTACAACCGGCCGGACCACGCTCTCCTGCACCACATCTCCGCGGGAGCGCGCTTCCACCGCTACCACAGCAAATCTCTCATCTCCAGGAAGTATTCTCAGCTCGGTTTTAACACCGTCTCCATATAAGTACCCCGCACTAACCGACGCCCGCTTCAACCCGCGCTTTGGCTGACCGACTGCTGCTCGCTACCGACGCTGCTGCCCGACAGCTCGGTACTCCGGCGTGACCTTCTTCTCGTGTTCCAGGATTGGGCTATCGTGAGGGCACTCACCCAGCGCGGAGACGCAGCGATGCCGCTTTAGTTAAGTTCTCTTCGATCGGATGCCGCATTCCTAATGTAACGTTGTCTCTTGGTCAGACAATAAACACTTACGATAAGTCTCCAACTCTTTTATTTACTTACGCAATGCGAAAGAGACAAACTTTCATATGTATGGTGCTCTATTGTCTCTTATAAACTTTGCACATACCTTTACTGTAAAATATCTTCTCAATTACAGTGAAATTTTGTCTTGATACTCAAATAGTTGTCCCGCCTGGACCGCATGCGCGACTGCTTATTACCAAAATGTTATCGATTTGGAAATTATGTATGTCTGCTATGCGACTCGAAGATATTGATCGGTCCCAGCTCGAGAAAAACGTCCAGGTTATAACAATGGCGACAGGAAGAATGTTCTAGGTGGCAGTTTTTGCTTTGAATTCGATCCCATAATTCATGCGCTAAGGTTACACAAGTTGACAGCACAAAGCGGTGAATTTTTGACAAGTTATCTCGATGTTTAACGAATTTAATCACTTGGCTTTGCTCCAGCGCGCGGCGACTTACCTAAACCAGGTAAGATTGAACCGCTGCCAAATCGCTGACAATCAAACAAAACATTGAGTGACATTCTTTGTTTCTATAGATTAAGTGACGCTGTTAACTGACGTTGAGAGAATGATGAGCCGAGAGAAATGTTGGCTGCACAACGATATGCTTCCACCTGCATACGCGCTCCACTTGATGTTAATGACTTTGGCATTGAGAACATTTCTTAGGCATTTAGTGATGTTTACTCTTATAAAATGCTAGGCTGGGAAACATCTTACTTAATACTCTTTCTTCATAACTCAATAGAAGCACGGACCAGTGATTCATGAGAGGTCTCATACATTGGAGTGGAGCCATATAATGTTTCTCGGTTCAATTCAGAAGGGAAACATTGAAGTTAATAAATGAGTTCTCGCAACGCTCCACATTCATGCAGCTGGCAAACCACTTCGAGAAATTAACAGATTCTGATGTCATTGCCTACGAGTGTCGCCGCGAAACTTGTCAGCTTTCCAGTTTTCTGAAGAAGAAGAATCTTCCATTTTCGCAGCAAATGGAGCAGCCAAGTGTTTGCTACCTAGCAACAATGCTTATACTTACCTAAAAGAATTATTCGTAGAAACCAATTTAATATTTTACCCACACTTCAAGGTCCGATTCTTATTTTTTCAAATTATTGTGACCGAAAATTTAGTTCAAGATAATTGTATGTACCTACTTATAATTATCTTGGTTAGCTTTTAATTAATGGTGCCGATATATTAACTTATTTCGTATTTTTTTATTTTATTTAATTAGGACTTTACTGAACAAGCGTTGCTATAGGTACAAGCCCCATTGTACATTCATTGAACATTCTTCCTATATCTGTAAGGAACATACCTCCTTTAAATTATTAAAAAAATATTTCATCTAAAAATTATGTACGTACATCTCAAATTATAAATTTAAAAAAAAAATATTTTTATTTATAAATCTCAACAGCGATATGTGGTCTTCAGGTGCGTAATTTATAGGTGCCTCGAAAATTATTTGAACACTGTTCCGTTAAAAACATGCTTTGTTTTCAAGACTGCATGATTGAAAGTCGTAGGTAATAAATAACCTAAATTAAATAACTTGAATTGAAAAAGCTAAACAAACCATTGTAAATGTAGACACCATTTAGAATAAAGCGCGTTACAGACGATGAAGATACTATAATATTTTATCTTAAGATGCCCTAAGATGAAATATTACAGTATCTTCATGTAATGGTAATTATTAACACGTTGAGCGCCAGGTGTATCCTTTCGGATACACCTTTTGAGGCCGCGTGTTTCTTTTTGGATACACGGGCAGTGCTTCAATTCGAGGCCAATGTGTCCGCCAGAAAACACGTTTTCATACATTTTACTATAAAATCTGATTCTTCTGGCCTCCACGGTTGTGTCGGTCCAAGTGGGTTCTTTGTGCCACTTTTATGTCAAAAGTTATGAAAAAAGATTTTTTTTTGTTCGGAATTAACATTTATTTTGTATTATTTTTAATCATTTTACAATCTTGAAAAATATTTAGTGGAGCTCCACATAGAACCACATTAAAATAGTTAATTACTAATTACTAAAAAGAATACAGTTAAACTTGTAATAAAGATTACATTAGGTACATACATTATTCACAGATTGTTTTAATATTATTTAAATATTTAGTCGGCTATTAATCGTACCTCGAGTTGCATGAACGTTTTAGAGGCGCGAGACAACGCGACGTTCACGTTCATAAGCGGTTAGGCGCTCCTCACGATCGACATCAGATCAACCTTTTGGCATCCCTAGAACCCTACGAAAGATTCCATCTTTTCATTTCTGGCATCTTAAGTATTATGTTGGCAAGGCCACAAGCTCTTTCACAAGATCAAGACGGTACGGGAATAAAGGGAACAAATTATTTTTTTAAAGCAAATTAATTGACTTAACAAAAACGATTCCTATGGGCAAATCTATAAATTCTTAAAGTATTTCTATTATTTTTACATACCTTGGCATCAAAGCATCTAATCGTGTAATCATTTCACTTCTTCTCTTCTTCTTATAATCGGTCGTCAATTAGCGAACAACTATATCTGCCAATGTGAAGTGAAATAATTAGAAATTCTTCATCGTCATCATTATTCTAAAAATATAAAAATATTTGCTCAAAACACGTCGGATCAAATTATTTTCAAAAGAAACTACCAAATCGAAATAAATTCCACTTGCACCAATAACAGCGACATAACGTCCTCTTACATTTTTTAGAATAGAATAGAAATACTTTATTGCACACAAAAACACTTTTTTGTTGCTGGTTAACTATTTCTCGCCCAATTTTCGAGATGTTTTTATACATTATGTTATTCCGGGATATACACTGTCACTTTCCAAAATCCCTTCAGTGGTTTTTGCGTGATGCGCGTATGTACATAATATACAGAGAAACAAAAATTTTAAAAACTCTTCTAACACGTTCGGAACGGTTGATTTTTTCTGAATACTAATAATTATATTCAATGTACAGATTTTTTTTTCCTTTATGACTTTATTACAATAATAATAACTAGTTGTTGCCCGCTTCTTCGCTCGCGTGAAATTCGTATTTCAAAAGAAGAAAATAAGTAAATAAGGGCGAGGCCGAAGGCCGAGCTGCAGCTTCAGGCGAACGATAAAACTGCTCGAAGTTGAGGCTGAGCTGCATTCAGGTAAACAGTCCACTAAGCGTCCACTACTGGACATATACCTCTCCATTTTTCGTCCAGTCCTCTGGCCTTCAGTGGTATGAAACCACTGCTTTCCACCGACGTACTTGATGTCGTCGTCCCGCACCTGCCGGGTGGTCTTCCCAAACTCCGTTTTCCTATACACGTACATTTAACTATATACCTTCTCGCATAAAGTAAGTAACTAACAAATTTGCTGTGAGAAGCAACCCTAACGCGAGGAGAGCCGCGGGCGCAGCAGCTTCACATGAAGCTTAACTCTAGCAAAGTAAATGACGCAAGAGAAGAGATTTGGGCGACGCATGATATATGTCACCTGCCCCTGAAATCGTATTATTAACTGAAACATTTTGCTCCAAACACCCACCGCCTCATAGCTAGGGAGCTGGTGAGAAAAATTTCTATATGATTTGCTCATGTGGCAGACGTTAGTTACAGCGATAAATGTACCATGAGAAACATCTTCTGAGAAACAGGACCGCGTCTGCCACCATGGTAGCGCTGCGTTGTCAATTAGTATTGACAGCGCTTCAAATTTGTTAAAAAAGGGGATACATAAGTAGGTACTATATGATTTCATACCTGAATTGCTCGATTAAAGACATTGTGAAGGAAAATCTATGAGGCAGACACCCAGGCCTTGATATTCTGAAGGCAGACCATTTGAATAGGTATTTTGTTTGAAAAACTCGAACGCCCTAAATCAAGTAAACATTCAATCGGCCTAAAATCTGTGGGAACTTAAGGTATAAACAACATAATCAATTCGCTAAATGGTTGCTTCGTATCCAGGGCGTCATCATAAATCCAATGGACGTAACAAGAACAATGATCAAATGTACTGGTAGAGATTCTTTTACATTTTTACATTACATTACATTTTACTCTACTACGTTTTTTTTTTCCTGATAGATAATGCAGAGCCCTGAATGTCTGCCTCATGGATTTTCTTCGTTTTCAGGATGATTTTGACCATCAGCACCAGAGGCAGACATGGCCATGAGCAAATTATATAGTACCCAATTATTCATTTTTTTTTATTTGAAGCCCTCCCCCGTATCGCAAAAAACACAGTAAGATAGGAGCTTAATTGACTGGACCAAATCGATTCGTATTGATCTAAACTTGTATCCCTGCCGAAATGAAACATGAGCAAATCGTATACCGAAATGCTCGCCAGCTCCCTAGCTATCATGTCAAATGTTCACTTCTGCACACAAGCATCTATTCTCGTACACACAATGTTAAAATGCCAGGTTTTAATTTGCCAATAGAAGAAGAAGAAAAAGTTTTGTTTCGTTGACAGCAGCGCTCTGTAAACTTCAAATATTTGTGAAATAATATTAGAAAAACGGTGTGGGTATATTAGCGTAGATACTATATCTCGATCTATATACGATATCTCTATTATAAAATGTGGATGATACCTGTCTTTATTTTTGTTAATCTTGAATGTTAACTTTTCTGCCTTTTAACTTTAAATGTTACCTGAGCGTAGCTGTCTATGCGACTCAGCTAATAGATACGAAGCCGCGGGCAAATGGTTGTTTGAACATTGTCTGAGATTCAAACTGTCAAACGCAATGCACCTCACACTATAACAATATTGGATTGGAAAATTAAAATTCAACCTGAAAATTATATAGGTTTCGTCATAACTGGGTACTGGGCGACGCTGAAAAGTTTAGGGAAGAACAGTTTTGAAGCAATTCAGTTTTACAAAATTAATCAAAAAAACCAAACGCTCTCGAGCCATTGTTTCACAAGCTCCTACTAAATACCACTTACATAAGTAGGTACCTACTCCAGTTTGTTTACGAGCTGATCGAGTGTGCATGTTGCTCACTAAGGGCCGGCGGATACTGGCTTAGATCGTCTTAATTCTGGAAACAACGTATTTAAAACAAATTATTAACTTAATTGAAAAAACGGTCATGCATGCATGAAGTTACTGCATGCGCCAACGATTTCGTAAATAGGATTCTTTATACACGCATGTATTTTTTACCCGACTGTGCGAAGCAAAAAGGAGGGTAATGTTTTTCGAGTGTATGTATGTATGTCTATTTTTTCATACATATGTTTCGGAGATAAGAAATAAACATACTTTTTTGGCGCTTTTTTGTAAAAACTAATTTGAAAAAATATATCACGAATAAATATTTTGTCTATTCGTCAAAACTGGGTATTAAACGGCGCTGAAAAGTTTAGGGAAGAACAGTTTTGAAGCAATTCAGTTTTACTAAATTAATCAAAAAAACCAAACGATCTCGAGCCATTGTATACGGAAAGCAGTTCCGTACTGCTAAAGGCTGGGAGGACTGGAGGAAAATTGGAGAGGCGTATGTCCAGCAGTAGACGCTTACACGCTGACTGACTGAATAAATATTTAAAATTATCAAATTAATCCCTTTAAAAAAAATCCTTTGTACTTAGATCACTTCACTGTTCCAATTTTTGCAAAATAATCTATTATAATAACAAACTTAAATTTTCTAAGACTAGCCGTTTAGCCATTCAGAAGAAAAGGCAAAACATATATATATTGAAAATAGCTCTTTAGAGACTGCAGCAGGTGGCTGCTGAAAACACAACTGTTGTAACCACGGAGGAAGAAGGCGCGTCTTAGCTCGACGACGACAATGCCGTTCCTGAAGTAGCTAAGTTTTGGATACGCTCTTTCAGAAGTAAGACTCTCTAGCATTCGGATGAACATATTTTCAATATTAAAACTTATATATTTTCTATAAGGAACTTGCTACTGTGAGTTATCGACAAGTTGGTTCTTACTTTTGGGCCTGGTTTCGCTAACAATCTTCGAACTCCTGTAAGAGCACACTTTCGCCGCCACAATACAATACATTTTTCAATGCCTCAAACTACAGCAGATCTCTATACAATTTAACCATGTAACAGCATATGTTACACGGAAGTTCAGTGAATGCGACGATACATATACACTGCTATGTAACAGCATATGTTACCTCGAAGCAATAGTTTTTAATTATATTTAAGCGAAAAAACATCAAATCTTTGAAGTGGTAACTTACTAATAGTCCACAGACTCTAATAGATAGATTTTTGATTATTTTAAGACATTTTGGCCAGGTTTATGTAAGTGAGGATACGAGGAAAAAAATTCTAATTGAACAAAGAGACTAGACAACACACAAAAACATATACATATACATATCTGGGATATTTCAGGACCGGGAAATATCATAATTAGTTCATATAATTGCGTTTGAAGTTAGTCAAAATATATTTTTTTGCCATATATGCATGGTGTTGCCAGTACAATCAAACCAAATACATTTTTAAAATTAGACGGCATTCCCCTACACCACCATACAATATTAAAATCATTCCTGTGCACCAATAGCAAAATTTGGCAATATAAAGTCTAAGAAATCGTGTAACAACAGGTGTTACGGGTAGTTTCCTGGAAAAATTATCGCGTGACATATGCTGTTACGCGTAGCGGCGATAAAAAAACTATTTAAAAAAATATAAAAACGGCCTTCAAAAAGGCTACACAAATCACTCCATCACAGATCCAATCCACTCATGTTTTCTTTCATGCATCATTTTTGCTTGCTTTAGCACCGCCTTCAACTCTAGGGTTCGATTTTTTTTATTTCATACATTTTTGAAGGTGGTTGTACTCGGCCTCGCTTTCCAATCCGATCTTGACCAAATTAAAATGGGACCACCTCAGGGTTATCCCCTTTCAAACAAAAAGAATTTTCAAAATCGGCCCACAATTGACGGAGTAATCGCGTAACAAACATACACTCGAATTGAGAACCTCCTCCTTTTGGGAAGTCGGTTAAAAAAACACAATCTAAATATAACATGTTCACCATAACAACAATCGCATGACAGCAGCTAAGGGCTATTTAATACAAGAGAGATATATAAATTGTTTGAGAACTGCAATACGAGAATTCTCACGATAAGGAGAATGTAGGCAAAACCTTTACCCGACAAGCGATTCGAATGTAAACTACTAAAACTTAAACATGTTTGTAGAAGAAAACTGAAACAACCATTGTACTATTATAAGAAAAAAAAGTATACAATAGCGATAAGTCAATAATTATTACTTCATTCTAGCAACCTAGCCTAAGACGACTAAGTACATTCTGATCCTGCTCACGTATACTATAGTGGTTCCAACCATATTGAACAAAAAATGGGCACTATAATAGTGAGTACCTACCTACACACTTACTATATGTAACATTAATTATATTATGTCTAATTTTCCGTCAGACTGTTGGGAATTTATAGCCAGCTATGGAAGGAAAACTATAACTATACTGAACTATTTATGTACTTACATACTATGTATTTTGCTACTCCCTACTTACATATCACTATAGTCGACTCTCAAACATCCAAAGGTTGACTGGAAGAAATCTCTGTAAGGGATAAGTCCGCCTATGCACCTCATTTAAATATTATATTTTGCTTATTTCTGTAACATGTTTCTGGAGCAATAAAGTATTTTCTATATATTCTATCTAAGTTATTAATTCTGAACGTACTAATCAGAGCCCATTCAGTGTTCAAATAAAAAATTAATTCTAGGTCTTATTGGCTGCACTGTTAATACATCAAGCATCTTCATCCATAGACGGACTAACATACAAAGATAATATGAATCTTGGACGGACCTACCGCGATAAACCTCATATTAAGCCAGACTGTAACACCCTTTATTGGTACCCACGTGCAAGACCTGCTGAATGCAAACTGATACCAAAACCTCGACCAAAACCAACCACAGAGAAAGCAAGGGTTACAACGAAGACGATTCCTAAAATCAAAACCATAGTCGCTCCACCAGTCCCAATCCCAATTCCAGTTCCACTTCCAATTGGCTTTCCATTAGCATCCCCGCTTTTTATACCTGCATTTATATTTGTTCCACCTCCTGGTTCAATTTCACCCTCTTTTTACCAATATGTATCCATGCCATCAAATCAACGTCCTGATTTGGCTTCAAGATTCCCAAATTTTGGAGTTTCGGAGTCTCTAGAGAACTCTAGATCAATATCACCACTTCAAGGTGGAAGCTATTTAAGTCAATTCATCTCACCAAAACAATCCTTGAATTCTGGACCTATGATGTTACCCCCGTGGCTTCCAGCAATGCCTCCAGGAATAAGTAACAACATACAGGTTCCTGGGATATTCTTTGGCGGAAGCAAGGTTCCGCCACTTTCTGTCGATCAAGCGGCTCGTCGGAGATAATAAGCCGAACATAAAAGTGGATGAAGAAAGCTGAAATGACCAAGAAGTACATGTGGGTGAAATGTGAAAGAAAGCTGAATATTTATTCATCGACATGCTGAACCTGTATGCATATAGTCTGTTATAGTACTATTACAGTAGGTATACAAATTATACAATTAGCTTTATAATTTGTATTGTCTTAGTTTCAAACTAAGAGTTAAGTACGCTATATTTATCTACGTACATTCACTTTCTAATATAAATATTACAAACTGGTTGTTTTATTGTTTGCTAGTAAAATTATAAAATTATATCTCGTTGGTCTTCGATTTCTATAGGTATAAACCGGTTAAATTGCTATTAAGATAGGACCTTTTGAAACTGAGTAACAAATGATACGCGCGCGCGCGTCTAGGTAGTAGGTTCAATGACAACTTAAGCCCGCCACACACGGAGACTCGACTCCACGTGATTCCAACGCTTGACTCCAAAAACGCAAGAAAAGCCACCGTGTGTGTGAAATCTCACTTGGATTGCTTGGAGTCCAATTCCAATTATTCCAAAATCCATGACGCCGCAACTCATCGTGTGTGGAGGGGAGGATACGCGACGCGGTGTCCGGTGACTCCGGACGCCAGCGTCCGTGTGTGGCTGTTCTCGCTTCCATTTTTCGCTCAGTCTGGCTCTGGGCGCGCAGCCGTCGCATCGTCACCTGCAGTATGTTGCATCGATGTTTGCGATATTACACTTTTTCATAACTCATTCCCAAAGCTAGAAATCCTCGGTACCTAACCTGTAGGAAGCGCAGAGTAGCACACAATCTCTCCTGTGGAGTTATAGACTGTCTCATATTTGTATCGTGTTTTTTAATGAATGGTGGTGTGACAAGTTCCAAAAGCGTGAAATACGTTGGTTCATCCATCCGAAGATAATTCCGCCAATAAGCTGGTTCTAATATCTATTCCGACAAAAGATTTGTGTGAGCTAATCTTCGTCGCTGCAGAAGCCAGTCTTTCGTCCATTTACGTTTCGATTTATTTTTAACCGACTTAAAAAAGGGAGGTTATCAATTTGACCCGTATGTATCTAATATCGTTGGAATTGCACAAAATTCGTATATGTTAGTTATGTGGGCTTCTAAACAGGTGTGCCAAATTTCATAAATGTATGTATATATGTATGTATGTTTGTCCACGCAATTCTCCGAAACTATGCGACCATTCTTTTTTTATTGGCTTACAATTACTTCAACTTAAGAAACAGTCAAAATCGGTTCAGTAGTTTTCAAGATATGGGCTCTTAAGTGTGTCAAATGGGCGAATAATTCTATGCCACGACAACCGATTTCTGTGATTTTTTTTATGTGATATTACTAAAAAGAGTGAAATAAAAAACTTTTTTAAATTTTACCCGATTTCCAAAAACAACTACTTGAAACTAAAAATTATTAAATAATTGAGTTGAAGGCGGTACAAAAGCACGACCGAAAATTTTTAGATGAAGCCCTTTTGTGCTTTTATACTGCCTTCAACTCAATTATTTAATCATTTTTATTTCTAAGTAGTTGTTTTTTGAAGTCGGTTCAATGTTTTTTTAACTGTTTTTTTATCAGCCAGTAGAAATTCCACTTATGATTCGTTGACTTCCATAGCGAAGAGCATTTGAGACGAGTCATAGGACAGAAGTCGAGCCGCACACTGAAATGCAATCTCGTGGCGCAGCGGCGTGGAGTCGGAGTCTCCGTGTGTGTGGCTCAGAAATGGACGGCATCCGAGCGAACGCGCCGGACGCGGCGGCGTCTTGGAAATGGAGTCTCCGTTTGTGGCCAGCTTTACGCAGTGTGTCGTTTTCGTGTAGCAATGGTCAAAATTGCCAAGATGCACAGATAAATAATAATAATTATTATGCTCAATGTAATGCAATTGGTAGGTACTTAGCTAGATTATCAGACAATGTTTTTTTTTTCAGATGGCTAGTCCGAGGTTGGGGCAGGGTATATGCTCTCAGCGCCAAAACGACAAAATCTTTACATCTAAGAATTGAGAAAAAAAATTATAACATTTTAATACTTACAACCAAATATTGCCATGGTAACATGACAGGAAACTATATCCATTATACGCTTAGCATGCAAGCGCAAGCAAAGGTTTCCGTGGAATTCCTATATTTGTGTCTCATAATAGGTGGCTCATAGCTATTTTTTGAGTTTTCAGAATTTCTTCGGCTTAGCATTTGGAAACATCGATCAACACACTTATTTTTTAGTCCGATAACACACACTGAAATTTATCTTTTGAAATATTTGACAAATTATCGTTTGGGGTCTCTCCATGTGCATGACGTGAAAGGTGACTAATGGATAAGGACAAGATGCCGTACTAATGAGCGACAGGTAGCCCCCTCTCACCTTGGCACGGTCCTTCCACCGAGTCGTGGCAGTAGGTGGGTATTCGTGCCTTACTTGCTTTGCGAAATGTGGTAGTCGGTGTTATGATGTAATTTACCAGAGTTCTTGCAGCACAACACCTATTACTCTGCTGACCCCGATTTTCGGGATGCAGCAGCGTGTGGTAGTTATGTATGTGAGAAAATTCTCAGCAAAGTATCGTGAAGGCCTGTAGATAGATAGATATTTAAAGCAATCCCTCCCTACTTAAAGATAGTAATAAGAACATTTATTTATTTATTCGTGAACTGCGCACATAGATGCCATGCAATAGGGTCTACATTTTTCCGTTGTCAACAATATAATATTATACATATTATATACAGGGTGTTTCAGGATAGGGTTTCGTAACTTCAGGGTTCGAAAGGAGTCCACATTTGAAGACGAAAGCTCTGAAACTTTTTCCTAAATTCGGTCATTTTATAGTACTTTTTGGTGAAAATCGTGTCATCGAGCTTTGGTGGACGGTTAACGTCCGCCTTTATTAAATAAACATAAAATGACTAACTTACTTGCTTAACAGTACAATGTAACTTTATGTAGGTAAATTCCAAACACTTAAATTTGAATGACATCAAAGAAAAAGGGGACTGGCTAGGCATTGCAATTTGCACCCCCTAGACCTAGACAGAACTGTTGCCAAATCTCACTATCCATCGAGGTTTTATTACAACTCAAAAATTTTGTATGAAAAAAATACGGATTTTTTATTGAGTATAGAGATTTTTTTCTTCTAATAATGAGTACTTTGTATTCCTGAAGTTTCTCAAGCCTATCCTGAAACACCCTGTATTTTTCCGTTGAAACACAAACCAGCAACATAAGAAAGAGTTACTCTATGCACGGAGCGTTCCGTGCAAAATGACAGGCGACGGTGCTGCCACTCACGTAAATAATATATATCTCTTAGACAAAGCCATAACTGGAAAAAACAAGCCACGAAGCTGTATTTGATTTTGATTATGATATTCTAAGATACTGGAAACAGTTTTGTATTGCTCAGTTTATGCACAATCATTATAACGGATTACCGTGGCCACCGTAATCCGTTATAATGATTGTGCATAAACTGAGCAATACAAAACTGTTTCCAGTATCTTAGAATATCATAATCAAAATCAAATACAGCTTCGTGGCTTGTTTTTTCCAGTTATGGCTTTGTTTAAGAGATAAATATTATATTTTATTTGAGTGGCAGCACCGTCGCCTGTCATTTTGCACGGTGCTGGTGGCTCCCTCTACCTCTGGCTGATTGTACAATATTCACATCACTCGTCAGTCGATCCATCGAGTTGACTTCACTCGCCACTAGGTGGCAAATACATGCTGAAAAATAAACGTAAAAAAAATTAAAAAATAAAAGCTTTTATATTGATTAAAAAAGCGGCCCAGAGCGAGTCAGGCTCTCTCAAATTATGGTTCCGCACTAAAACAAAAATATGTTTTTTCCTCCACATAAAATTGTTGGCGAGAACAGTGGACTATGTGAAATATTTTAATAATTTGAAAAGAAAATCAAGCTTATGTACGATGCCGACACTGAAAAATAATACGCCGGAAAAGGAAGGATTGGAAAGAACTCACAGCACGGCGGCGGCGGCGCGGCGCGGTGAGCTTTTTGGGTCGGAAAATATTACATTGTCGAAAAAACCTGCAGTTTTGGCTTAATATCTACTAACCCTATGAAAGTAAAAATTTTAGCTTTAGTAACCTAGGAGAACAAAGAAGGCGGGGCAATACATATCATTGAAACCACTAAACTTAAAAAAAATTATTTTTTATTTTATTTTAATAATAATGTAATAACAGGATAGCCACCTGTCACCTTGCCACGCAAGATCATGTCACCGAGTCATTTTTTTTATGTAATCCGGTATGGGTGGCTGAGTCGGAGGGGCCAAAGCGCATGCTCCGCCCAGCCAATATCACCTCCGAGAAGGTAGGCGCCATACTGGAGACTACCCCGGATTGCTGGCTATACTGGACTAGAGGAGAACACAACCGAGGCTGATATGCGGCCATCTTACACCTAGTACGGTGGTGCCAACCCATTCGGCTACAATTTGAGCCTACCACCTATTAATGCATGCAGTCACACACTATGTTGTAAACTAGTTTGCGAGTGAACCTACAAACGCACGGCAGCGCACAAAGACACTGCTTTACTCTATGGGGCTAACTAAGAACCGTAGGTGCCTGTTTTGTTTGTAAAATTATATAGCTAACTCATTCCCAAATTCCATGTATGTATAGTTAAAGGCAAAGAGTTTGCATTACGTCGCAGCGTAGCGACGTAATACAAACTCTTTGAGTTAAAGGATGCTGCTCCAAAATTTAGGTAATTATTCGTTCTCAAAAAGACACAAAAAGGACACTAAGGGTACATTTGTAAAGTAAAAATAAAGTAGGTAGGTAGGTAGATAGATACACAATCGCGCAGTGTAATCGCCACCAGTCCAACGTACGCGCAACATGCATGCATATGCGCTTGTGCGGGAATACGGGCAAAGTACTGACACCGGAAGCGCGACGACACGGTGGCGCGTGCGGTGGAGCGGGCGAGAGCACTTCCGGTCCGGCGGCCGATCAGGGAGGACGCATCGATTATTCTGGGGCTACCTACAGAACTGGGAACGGGTAGTTTTTACTCTTTGTTCTAGGTAGAAACTACCACTTCACAGTTCTAACATTAGGAATAGGGTAATATTCGTAAAACGACACATTCACAAACTAATTTTCACATCTCTTGGTACAGTTGTAAAATTAAGCGACATTCTTAAGCGGGCTACACACCTTCAGTTAAGTTCAGTTTAACTGACGTTCCTAGTGTATTGACTCAGTTCAACCGTACAGTTCTCAGATTTGCCTACACACATACGATTCAACTGAACAGTTGACTGTACAGTTAAAATTGAAGGTGTGTAGCCCGCTTTATATAGTCGTTCCACTATTAGAATCCTGTTTACCTACCTGTGTTAAGCCCGTATACATAATTTTGCAAAATATAGCTACATAGGTAACATAAGGACATAAACGTGACAATGGACATAAGTTTAAGGTGATAAGAATAACCGGTCAAGGGCGAGTCGAACTCTTATGGAGAAGGTTCCCTACCATTCCGTTTTCCGTGAGAACTTCAAGACTTAGGATTTTCGTTTTTAAGTTTTCCTGTAAACATAAGAGAGACCATCATATTATATTGTCTATATTTTTTTCAAAATTTTAAACTAAGCAGATATAAGGGGGGTGAGTGCTCGATTTTCGCATATTTTCATTAATATCTTTTAAACTATGTATGTTAAAATTAAAATATATTTGTATTTCTTATAACGAGCCCTTTACATTGAGATTTTGTCCCCCAAAATCTAAGTTCATTCTTTTACGCTATATGTTCGTGATTAGGTTGACAAACTCTATAGGTATCTACCAAACTTCAACGTTTTTTTCTTCCAGTAGATTCGGAGAAAATACGCTGTGACAGATGGACAAACAGACAGACACGAGAGTGAACCTATAAGGGTTCCGTTTTTTTCCACTTTTGCGGTACGGAACCCTAATATGTGATGGAACTCTAATATATTATGTGCGACGGAAAAAGGAGCTAAACGGGTCCCTCTTTTTACGTCGGGGGTTAAAAATATAAGAAAAGATTAAAAGCATACTTGCCTACTTAATATTGAATTTGAAACATTTAACTATAGATACCGCAAGGTGTTACATACCAATACCAACAGCGAGCTCCCAAACGGTGACACATGAATATTTCAGCATTGCTTCAGCGAAGCCGTTATCTCTTGTTATCAATATTACATACCACCTATACGTCAGTATCAATATTTTGCAATGTTATTCACGATTAGGGCAATCGCAGTCGTGGCGTATGTGAAGTAAGAGAAGCTTCTTGTGATGCACGTTCGGAGCAGATGGTGGGATTGTGTGTGATGTGTTGCGGGGAGGACTGGACCAAGCATCAATATGCATTGGACGAGACCGGTGCGACGGGTGAGTCATCTCAACCCCTTAAGCTGGCGTAGTTTGTTGTATAGAGTCATCAGATTCTGCCAAGAGTTTTACAGCATGAAAATTTTGTGAAGAAAAACACATTGTGTGAGGAAGCACCGGTGAAGGAAAATACTTTTGTGATAAAATGTTACATTCTGCCATAACCATAAGTTTGATATATCGTCGCTTGTGAGGCCAATTTGCCAATCTGCAAAATCGTAACTTTACAGGAGAAGCAAAAAACGATTTTTTTTAATACTGTTAAAGCTAGCTTAATTTAATTTTAAACTTCAATATCTTCGAACCTAATTGAGATACAGTTATGAAAATTTGCCACAACGTGTATTCACCCATTCTCCGTATATTGGTACCTTTACGTCCAATTAGCCAATCTGGCAGATTGGCAAATTGGCCTCACAAGCGACGATATATGTAGATAGAAAATACATTATTGCTTTTATACTTTAAAAACATTTTTAATAAATAAGCACACAATAATATTTACATGAGGTGCAAAGGCAGACGTATCCCCCTTACACATATTTCTTCCAGTCGGCCTTTGGATGTTTGAGAGTCGATTAATATAGTGAAATGTAGTAGTATTAGTAGCAGCAGCAAAATAATTGATAGTGAGAATTTAATATAAAATAATTAATAATAATACTGATTAATACTAAATGTAATTATGTGCTATATGCTAGTAACTAATCTGTAATTGTCATGTAATATTTAATATTTTTTTTTAAATGTGAAATTACTTGATTTAGTTCTATTTATTATTTAGCTTAATTTTTTTTTTTTTGCTATTTAAATGAAGGCTCTAGGTACTTATATGAACATATACATATAAATAGTTATAATTAATTATATTAAAATTACTTAAAATATATACAAATAAATATACAAACAATCTTGTCCAACTTTGTCTTTTGCACTGCAGAATAGTGCAACAAGGTGCAAAGTAGGCGGTAGTTAGTGCACTACACTACCTCCGCATTAGTTGTCGCTCCTTCGTCGACCCTCGTGGCCATTATTTGTTCCGCCCTTACTACTTTTTTTATTATATTATATTGTGTTTTTATTATAGTATATTGTGTGCCTGTAAGGTAAAAATATTATTTATTGAATTTTTTTGTGAATAAATAAAAAATACTTTATTTAAAATTAATCTAGACCTAAAAATAACTAAATTAACTATAAAAATAAATGTAACTATAAATAAAAATAATCGTCCATATAATAGTGCCAGCATGATTGCGTTGACTCATTAGTGGAATGCGCTTTCCTTGACAATCTAATTCAAAGAAAGAGTTAATGCGTGATTCACTTTGAATTAGTACGAATGATTCAACTTAATTGATTCAAACGTGCTGTGACGGTTGACCAAGGCATTTACATTGACTTTAATTATGTACGTAATGAATAAGTAGGTGAAAACCCTACGAAAAACATGGAAGAGAAGACTAGGTATTGGTTGTATTTAATTTCAGCTTCTTACAGTGTTGTTGCATCACATACATATGGACAAATATGTACCTACCTACATTTAATAGAATTTAAAAAATTTAAACTAAAAAAAATTCAAAGAAGGAAAAAAGATCCCAGTAAATATCGCAACCAGATACATTATGTTTGGGCTCAAATATTCAGTGTCATTATGGAGATTCCATATCCACATTATTGACAACATTTTCGAAGGGATTTCAGCAAATATCACACCCGAAATTTAAAACAGGAATAAGATAAAATATTTAATCCCTGCAGTAAGCGATAAAAAAAACACAATATTATTATAGAACAAAACAAAAAAAAAATCAATTATATCTATCAAAACACATCTCAGATCGTAAAGGAGGAAAGTTCGAGGAAGACTCGACTATTGCACTTAAAGTTCCTATTGTTTGTTACTATCTCAGAAATAAGACTACTGACATATTTCTAAACAATGTTTCTCTAAGCGTCGGTCGAGCGAAATATTTTAGCAGCAATGATATTATTTGTTTAGTATTACAAAGTAATCAGAGTGCGGGGCCTAGCTGAGCCCGCTTCCTAGGAAGTCAGACGACCGAGCGAGCCGCCGCCGTTAGCTGTAAAAAAATCGGCCAAGTGCGAGTCGGGTTCGCGCACCGGGGGTTCCGTACCACCACGTAAAACCAGCATGGTTGGCTGTGCCGAGAGACCAATGGTGCAGTCGACAGAGCCAAAATCACCTCTCCTCGCGAAACCACGCTCAGTTAGGTGCCATGCCAGCAGATTTTCGGACTGTTGCTAGGCTGTCTAGCCCGTTAATACGACGCTTGAAGACACCCAGGTTAAAGGATTCAGGAAATACACTCGCCGGAAGACAGTTCTACACTCTAGCGGTGCGACAAAGAAACGATTTAGAGAACCGATGGGTTCTCAAAAGCCCAATGTCAACAACAAAAGGGTGCTGAGTCTTTCTGCGACGAGTCATGCGGAGATAGGACGGGTGGCAAGGAATAAGGGATGCTAGTTCCGCAGAGCAGCGTCCGTGATAGTATCTGTAAAACAGACTAAGCGAACCCACAAATCGTCTGTGACTCAGGGACTCCAGACCATCTGTAAGTTTCGGGTCACCAATAAGACGGATGGCTCGGCGCTGTATCGAGTCCAAGGATGCTAGCAGATAATGGAGACTACCCTCCGAGATGTGACTGCCATAATAACAAATTCATTTTATTTTATGAAAATTTCAGCCGGCTACCTATTACGGTCCAAAAGTCACAGCCCTTTAAAGGTAGGACAGACGGACGGACAGACGTCGCAGGCTTAGTAATAGGGTCTCATACGGAACCCTAAAAAGTGGTCTCGACTTGGCGCGGTGGCGGCGCGGCGCGGCGCTAGCGGAGCCAGCGAAGCGGCGAGGCTCGCTGGGGTCGCTTAAGTCTACGAATAATAATGCACTTAAGGAGTGTCTTAGTTGGGAGGTAATATTTTATGATTGTTGCAAAAGTTTAAAAATTAATAACTTATAGGGAATGTTAAAAAGTAGGTAAATATAACTACTAAGATAGTGAGGTGAGGAGGATGTATGTGCTTGGTCAGAAAAAGAAAAAAATAGGTACGTGCCTACTTGTCTAAAATATATTTAATTATTTTTAACCAAATTAAAACTAAACAAAACTGTACCTGTAGGTATAAGTAAAGTTAGTTTCGCGTTCGAATTTTTCTAGAAGAATGTTTGTAGAATGTATCTAATTTTTATATATTAATATTATTTATAAAATTACACAATTAATAGATATTTCGACTGTGTTGTCGTCATCAGTGAAAAATATAACATATTATGTATGGTGCAAAATGATACGTCATTGGTATGGTGTTGATATTTATGACATGAGTGGTTGATATGGTTTTTTTATATGGTTTAGAATGTATCTATCTACTACACCATTACATAAGAAAATTATATAAAAAAATATAAAAACCGCCTTCAAAAATGTATGAAATAAAAAAATAAAAATCGAACCCTAGAGTTGAAGGCGGTCGGTTATTTTTGCTTGCTTTAGCACCACCGCCTTCAACTCTTGGGTTCGATATTTATTTTTTTATTTCATAAATTTTTGAAGGCGGTTTTATATTTTATTAAATAGTTTTTTATTTCACAGTTTTTTTACTAATTTTGATTTGCTATTAATGAACTCGGCGGAATCGCTCGGCCTTCGGCCTCGCGATTCCGCCTCGATTTCCAATCCGATCTTGACCAAAAAAAAATGGGACCACCTTGGAGCTAAACTGAACCGAACACAAAGAGATACATCGAAATCGGTTCACAATTGGGGAAGATATTGCTGAACATACATAAAAAAAAATACATACAGCCGAACATAGAACCTCCTCCTTTTTTGAAGTCGGTTAAAAATTACTCGACGTGGCTGTAACGTGGCTGTGACCGTGCTTCGGATTCCACGTAAAACTCTAGGTCCCTCCATTTCTTATCTTACTAGGTGGTAGAGTTCAACCCGCCCGGGTTGGTACCACCGTTTTGAAACGTCGGTCGAAATGGCTATGTAAATATTTTGTCTTTTCCGTCCAGTTCAGTGTAGCCGGTACGACCGAAGGGAAGCACTGACATGGCACCTAGTTCACCCGGTGTTATGGGCTGACATCACGGATTTTGTAGATGATGTAGTCAACCGTGTCAGTATCCATAAAAAAAATAATCTTGCTTATGTTATGGATAACTGCTAGGTGAGTGACGGAAAGAAAATATATAAAGGTTCTTCGTTATTTATGTCAAAAATTTCGGGAGGGTTACATACGCACTCATATAAAAACTTTACGGAAGAAAAAAACATATGTTTATAGGAGCATTTTTTCTCCTAACAAAAAAATAAAATCAAGTAGCTGTATAAACCAATCATTGTGACCTTGTGACTTGCTTACAACAAACAGCTGTTCTGCGTTTGAACATAGTACGGTCATTGACCCCGTACAATGAAAGTTACCTACTGTTACACACAGGTTAATGTTTAGGTAGCAAACATGTTTTGTTAAATTTCTGGAAAATACGTACATACATACATTTCACACACGCTGAAACTCGACAATCGGGGTAAGCAGAGCAATCGGTGTTGTGCTGCAAGAACTCTGGTAAATTACAGGACAACACCGAACACCACGTTTCGCAAAGTATTCGAACAAGATTCAATCGATCAAGCAGCAAGTAAGGCACGAAGACCCACCTGCTGCATGACTCGGTGGAAGTACCGTGCCAAGGTGAGAGGTGGCGAACCTGTCGCCCTTTAGCACGGCATCTTGTCCTTATCCCTTCGTCGCCTTTTACGACATGCACGGGGAGAGATGCAGTGAGGCTATTCTTTTTAAGTACCGGCCATACACGGTACCTGGAAAAGTAATGCTAAAAACATATATATTTTTTTGCGTAACGTGTTTATTTGAGTGTCTATGTAAACCTCCCGAAATTTTTGACATAAATAACGAAGCACCTTATATTTTGTTGGTACTTAATGTTTGTTCGTACCGGCTACACATTGTCGAAGCATGCTGTATGTATCGGCCTACGGAGGCGTGGGTGAGCGGTGTCCGTGCACCGTGCGCTCCGTGGCCGCTCGTCCGTCCCCTCCGGCCGAGATGCTACACCGCAGCGCGTCTCATTCATTCCTCATTTTCCTACCCGCATCTCGGTTCAGTTGCGAGTCCAGTGACCGTTGCAACTTGTTTGCAACTACAAATCAGTGCAACCGTACGTACACCGATATAACAATCCGTGAAGAGTTTAAGTACTTTCTTGAATAATCACGTGACCACACTGTTCTCTATTAGTAGGTATTACTTGATAATTGTGAATAACATTAGGGAAGTGATTTAAGTGATAAAATGCATACTGCCATTACTACTAACTTCGTAGAAAAAATAATTAAAGCAATTATATTAATATTAAGATAATAATGTATTTGAAAGAAATTGTTCATTGCACACACTTATTAACCTCCACACATACATAACTTACGCCTATAGTAACGTCGTGCAAGAATAGCGTAACATCAATGTGCTATCGATATTTACAATACATTTATGTATTATTATTGGTTCAGTTGAGTAACGATTATGTAATTATAGCATAACAAGGATGATTACAGCAAGGAACCGTAGTGCGTGACGTCGAGGTCTTTGGTCAGCAACTTGCTAGTAATTTGTACTAACCGACTACAGACAGAGTGAGTGCCCTTGGGTCGAGTCGCGGCTGTGTCAACTCTAACACTGTGCGCATAACTAGGTGACTCGAACATCTCGCTGTGTGATGAGCGGACGTGTCTCGTTCGTTCATTCAGTCGTTATGTTGTGAACCGCTTCCTATTTATAATAACTCATTGATCCTATCACAATAACGCAAACATATTCCTTGTAACATACCGTAGAAGCGGTTCGTAACATTTTGTGGTTCTCGCCTTTCCGTGTCATCCAAAGACGATGTGAATAAAATACAAAAGGAAAAACTCCGAACAGTGCAGTGAAGATAAGAATGTGACGCAAAGTAATGAATGTTCTGAAAGAGAGGTCCTACGTAGAGTTGAACGGAGGCCGCATGCTTGGCCGCGCCGCCGCCTACTTCAGAAGATGCTGTACTTGGACAGATGTAAGTTCCATTCTCATACAAAAATTTGTCTTGTTTGCGAATGTATTTCTGTAAGTAGCTAAAGTTTAAATTTGGTTGGTCGTCTTTTTTTTTATTTTTTTTATAGTAAGCGCGACATTTTATGGCGCCGAGCCACCCATAAGGTGTCTAGCGACGCCGATGGACATTCGGTCGCATGCGGGCGCTGCGAATGCCATGCCGGCCTGACAGGTGCCCATTCACGCCTCTCTGGAAGGACCCGAGATTATAATTGGGGGTAAATATGTGGGCAGGGAGAGCGCTCCAGAGTTTACCGGTTCGTCTGTGCTGTGTGAGACACCGGTCTGCATCCTTTTCGGACAAGATACATAGATGAGATACGACCGAGGCTGAATAGACTCAAGTGCGAGGACTAGGCACGGACAGAAGTCATGACCAGAAACGTCTACGTTAAAAATACCTATCGAATATATTTATCTAAGTTAGCTTTTGACGATCCCAACGTCATAATTTTTGGCGCCGTGTGGGGTTGGGGTCAACAAGACAGCTGGTGTAAGGCACCTGGAGAAGGCTGAGCAGAACAATCGGAGTGCACATGAACATTCTCTGGACATGTCCCTTATTAGTTCCCTTCTGAAGCCCATGAAGTACACAGGTGGAGTAGAACCTACCAGATTTGAAGCACCCTTTGTTGTGGATTTTTTTCAACACTCGCAAGTCGTAGGCATAAGACCTAATAAACGGGCCGAAAATATTTGGAATCAAAATTTAAATAGGTAGCAATCGAATCAACGATATGTTCTTACCTAAAACTTAAAACTGGCAAGGTTCTGTTGAGAGGCCTACATAATACGCCTTTATGACCAAAATGCTTCAGCAAACGCTTTGCATCATCAACTCTTTTAAGGCCTTGTACGTAATGGATAATTATCTTTAATGTATTTCCTTTATTTTAATAAAAAAAGGTATATTTGCAGCAGCGATTTTTTGTATTTACTCTGTGACACCATTATTGCTTTTGGCTTTCTGCTATGCGAAATCACTTCCAGCTAGTCATTAAATATTTCTAACCTTCGTTTTCCATTCCATGGATACGAGAATGTTTGCTGCTATGTATATTCGTTTCCTCGGCATTTGTGGCTATGTGCGCGTTGGTTTACCTATAGTATAGACCAGGATAACTGAACGACTGGAGGAGAATTGATGGAACTGATGAATCTCGGGACTTCCGGTCGAGACTGCGAAATGTCATGTTGGTTAATTTCGCAACTTTATTTACTTATAGAAAACTATACTAATTTGTATGCAGACGTCGCCAATATTCCTCGGGTCGTCCGGAGTAATAAGTTAATAACACCAACCCTCCAGTGGTAAAAGACAAGCTAACCAGCCACACACCCACCACACGCGTATGATGCCTAAGACAGTAATAGGTGTATTATGTGATTTAAAGTCTGCTTACGTATTCGTAAAAAACAATTAAACAACACGACCAGAGTCCAAGGCTATAGATAGATCATGGGTTCCCAACTAGTGGGGCACGCCCCACTCTTGGGAGCGTAGTGATCCAAGGGGGGTATTTATTAGAATTAATATTCTCTCTGAAGTATAACAAAAATGTTTTATGCCAACACATCTGATGTAGAAGAACTTACTTGATCATTGCAACTTCTGAGACGCTCCATCAGGCGCAGCGCGGGCGGTGCCAACGATGCGAAGTGCACCTTTCGTGTTTCCGGTGTTTCTGTGACGGAGACGAGGGGGGGGGGGCGTAGTATTTTATCAGAGAGTTGGGTGAGGCGCACAGGGTAAAAGGTTGGGAATCCCTGCTATAGATGTAGCGAGCAGTCGCTTCATTATATTTTTCCAGTAAACAAGTACCTATATGAATTATGCTACTCGTGTCATGGCCGAACTGCATCACGTGACGGTGCCTCCGCGCCGTCTCAGTTATAATTACATATAATAATAAAATAGTTTCGAGAGAATATAACATCTCCGCACGAAGTGAGCTCCGTATGAAAATATGCTATTAAACGTTCCACGTGCTTGAGGCGGGAAAGTTGACCGCCTCTGTACTCCATAGAGCACGCTCCGCTTCACATCTGGTCTTGTATCGGAATAAATATTTTAATGCGAAGAAAAGCAACTTTAGGTATGTTTGAACAAAAAATTGTAAATAAACCCGTTAGTGGATACGCTTCGGAAACGATGGCGTTACCATACCCGTTTTCCGTGAGAACTTTCAGACGTAGGATTTTCGCTTAGATTTTCCTGTAAACTATAAAGAGAGTCCATATTTTTTTTTTTATGGAACCTGACACGGTTGGCTACATCACCTACAACATCCGTGATGTCAGCCCATAACACAGCGTGAACTAGGTGCCATGTCAGTGCTTCCCTTCATTTCATGTCGGCTACACTAAACTGGACGGAAAACACGAACTATTTACATAGCCGTTTCGACCGACGTTTCGTTCAGTGCGGTGGTACCAACCCGGCCGGGATAAACCCTACCACCTAGTAAGGTAAGAAGGGAAGGGACCTACAGTTTAACGTGGAATCCGAACCACGGTCAGCCTCCAACGGTCGAGCGGTCACCCATCCAATCGGGGGGTTCGCTGGGTTAAGCATTGGTAGTGTTCTCTGGAGCTGTATGGAGTTCACCAAATTACCAATCTAGCAATCTACTGTGCCAGCGGTGGGTCACACTAAAGTAGAGCCCAGCAAGTCCGACATTCACGTCCTCGTCGTGCTCCCTGGGCAATGTTGCGACGATGCCTTTGGCATTACCACCGTCCCAGAGTCGCAACAGCTGAGGAATGTCGGACGCAGGCGATCATCCTGCGCCTAAACAGGATTTATTTTCAGCCTCACTATGTGGTAGACAAGTCCTCCACTATGTCGTCCGGGTTGGTACCACAGGTCGTAGGCGAAAAACTCCTGATGTGGCTCTGCTACACTTGGAGGCCAGCCTGCGACTAGCCGGTCGGTGGACTTGAGTGTGTCGGGGGTGTCCTGGGTTGTGGATGCTAGTGTCGCTCGCACTCCAGACTCCTTTTAACCGACTGACAGCCGCAGGGGTCAGGGAGAGCCGGTGGAAACAGGTGACCGCTGCCTGCCTGCGTGGTAGTACAGGGGCCCGGCACACGGCCCTCACCAACCCGTGTGCTGGCTGCCCTATCAACACGCGAAAATCCCTGTCAGAGAGCATTGTGGGGCTGGTGACCATGGGAGACCACATGTTTTCTGGGAGGGGGGGCCCGGGGGTCCTCTCGCTCTCTGCGACTGTCAGTTGGTTGAGTCTATCCGAGTTGCACAAGGCATCACCGCGCCCTGGGCACATTCCGATACACTCCACGAATCAATCACCCATCTAAATTATGAGCCGAACAAAAAATAGAAAACTGTATAAACCTTCAGCGGCCCGTTCTCCCTCAAAATTTAAGGTAGACCTCGCCAATATAAGAGGTCTACACACAAATTTCTCATCCGTCGCCTGCCATCTGCAGACGGCGAGGCCTCACCTCCTCTTTCTTACGGAGACCCAGATCGGGCGTCCTGCGGACGCATCCTACCTGGACGTTCCTGGTTACAATCTTCAGGAACGTTTCATGGCGAAGGGTGGTGTCTGCTTGTACGTTGGATCTGGTGTCTCCTATACCCGGCTCACCCGATTTGAAGACCCTGTTTTTCCTGTGTTATGGATCCGCGTGAATCTTCCCCACGTGGTGAGGATTTACGCGGGTGCATACAGATCCCCTAACCTCAGTGCGTCAAGAACAGAGGCATTTTATGAGCATCTCAGCAGTACGGCAGACAAACTGCTTTGCGAGTTCCCTACGGCGGAGTTAGTGATGCTGGGTGACTTCAATGCTAAACACCAAGACTGGTTGGGCTCCCCCATCACTGACCATGCCGGCAGGGAGGCTTACAACTTGGCCATTGCGCACGGGTTGACGCAGTTGGTATCCGGAACCACTCGGATACCTGATAACCCTGCCCATCGACCTAGTTTGTTGGACCTTGTGCTGACTACCGAGCCAAATGGTTACAAGGTGAGGGTCGAAGCTCCCCTCGGAAACTCCGACCATTGCCTTGTACGCTCAACTGTGCCAACTGTACACTTCGCGGAAGCACGTGAATGTAGTACGCGAACAGTTTGGCACTACCGGTCAGCACAATGGGATGACTTCCGATCCTTCCTGGGAGCCTACCCTTGGCACGACGTTTGCTTCTCTTCTCCAGACCCATCCCTGTGTGCCCAATCGGTCGTCGATGTGATCGCACAGGGTATGAATTTCTTCATACCTACCTCCACCGTTCCCATCGGCGGCCGCCATAAGCCTTGGTTTGATTGTCAATGCAGACTGGCTATTGACACTAAGAACAAGGCTTATAGGAAATGGCTGCAGAATAGGTCTGTCGAGAACAGACGAGAGCTCAACGTCGTTGCTAGGTCCTGCAAACGAACGCAAAACTTGGCCAAGTTCAGGCACGACCGTGGAATTGGCGCGAAACTTGCACGTAGCCCTTCGGGTAGCCGCGCCTTCTGGTCTCTCGCCAAATCCATCGGTCGGAATTTCTGCCGTCCAGCTACACCTCCGCTGGAACGTCCGGATGGCTCGCTCGCTATACTCGCGAAAGAAAAGGCGAATATCTTTGCACGCCTTTTCGCATCCAACTCAAACATGGACGACCTGGGCGCCAACCCCCCTTCATTACCCCATTGCGGGCGTATGATGGCAAATATTAGGTTCCACCCCAGAGTCGTCCATAAAACACTACGTGAGTTGGATATTTCGAAGAGTAGTGGGCCTGACGGCGTCCCGGCGATCGTCTTGAAAAATTGTGCTCTGGAATTGGCGCCAGTCCTCACCCGCCTATTCAAACGCTCCTATTCCTCCGGATCAATGCCTTCTTGCTGGAAGAGAGCTTCGGTCCAGCCGGTCCCCAAGAAGGGGGACCCAGCGAACCCATCGAACTATCGCCCTATTGCGATAACCTCACTTTTGAGTAAGGTTATGGAGCGTATTGTCAACTCAGCGCTCCTGACGTACCTAGAAGACTCTAAACTCCTCGACGACAAACAATACGGCTTTCGCAAGCAAAGGTCGACTGGAGATCTTCTAGCGTACGTCACGCATTTATGGGCTGAAAGGCTCGATGGTTTTGGGGAATCGCTGGCGGTCGCTCTGGACATATCCAAAGCATTCGATCGCGTCTGGCACCGGGGACTCTTAAGCAAGCTTCCGGCCTACGGTGTCCCTACAAAACTGTGCACCTGGATCTCCAGCTTTTTGAGTGGCCGGTCGATATTTGTCACCCTAGATGGTGCCTGCTCGGCCGACTACTCAATCAATGCTGGTGTTCCACAAGGATCCGTGCTGTCGCCTACGCTGTTTTTATTGTTCATCAACGACATGCTCTCGCTCGGCGAAATACACTGTTACGCGGACGACAGCACGGTGCACGAAGGGTTCATCAAGGACTGGAAGGGTAGAGAGGCCTCAGCAGCAAACGCGAGACGCGAAACTGTTGCTCGGGTTGACCAGGTTCTCGAAAAAGTATCCTCTTGGGGGAAGAAGAACTTGGTCAACTTCAACGTAGCCAAGACGCAAGCTTGTGCCTTCTCTACTAAGGCTGATCCGTTTCCTCTCCAAGCCACTTTTCAGGGCAGCCAAGTCCCCAACGATGGTAGTCTGGGTGTCCTGGGTATGGAGGTGTCCAGGGACGTTGGGTTTCGATCGTTCATAGAGTCCAAGGCGAAACTAGCGTCTCGAAAATTAGGAGTCCTTTACCGCTGTCGGCGATTTTTCACGCCGGTCCAACTGCTTACACTCTACAAAGCACAAGTAAGACCGGTGATGGAATATTGCAGTCATCTTTGGGAGGGTTCCCCTGAGTACCTTCTTTCAGCCTTGGATTCTATTCAGCGACGAGCCATTCGCCTCATTGGTGACTCCGTACTCACAAAGGACCTTCAACCTCTAAAGCACAGACGTATCGTTGGGTCATTGAGCCTGTTTTATCGGTACTACTATGGCCGCTGCTCTGACGAACTTGCTTCCCTTATCCCTCCTCCTCCTGTTCGCCTTCGCCAAACCCGCCATACTCTCGCGGAACACCCGTTTGTAGTCGACAGAAGAGTTCTTCGAACTGCACGATTCTCTAAATCGTTCTTGTGCCGCACTGCAAAGGTGTGGAACGGGCTCCCAGGAAATATCTTCCCCCACTCCTACAATCCACAGATCTTCAAATCGCGGGTTAATAGCCTTTCCCCAGCAACATTAGTCCACCTCCAAGCCGGACTGGCACCTCCTCGGGTGTGAAATTGGCTGCGCCTGAGGTTGCGACCTCGGACAGAGCCACCCAGTTCGGTAGCAATAAAAAAAAAAAAAAAAAAAAAAAAAAAAATCACTGACCGCGCTCAGCGTTGCTTAATAACAGTTGACTAACCAACCGCGCCACTGAGCTACCGAGGCTGGCGAATTTTCTTATCCCTTAGTCGACTTTTACGACATGCGACGGGGAGAGAGGCAGTGGGGCTATTCTTTTTAAGTACCGACCCCACACGGTACAATATATTCCATATTTTCCTCGAAATATTAGACTCAGTAGTTTCAGAGTTAATGGGGGGGATGCTTGATAACTATGCATTTTAAAATTATAAAAAAATATATAAAATATATTTGTATTCATTATAACGAGCCCTTTTCAAAGAAATGCCACATAAAAAATATAAAATATGTTTTTACGTTCTAATTTGTCCCTCAAAATCGAAATTCTTTCATTTACGCTATACCTACGTCCGTGATTGGGTAATCAAACTCTATTAGGTATGTACCGAATTTGAACTTTTTTAGTCCAGTAGATTCGGAGAAAATAGACTGTGACAAACCAGGAGGCCAGGGAGGGAATGAGGGGAGTGAGGGAGGGGAAGGGAGGGGAAATGAGGTAGGGAGAAAGAAAGAGAAAGAGAATATAAAAGAAGTGATCGTATATTAGGTATATTTGCGTTTAAATCGGATTTGCTATTAAACCGACTCTACCGCGAGCGAAGCCCCGTGCAAAAGTTAGTCTTCATAAAAAAAAATCCATTAAAATAAGATAAAATAAAAACAAGTTGATGGCAAGCGCAGTATTGGAAAGAGAGGGGCATTCACTTTCTTATCCCACAAATTCCAGGTGTAACTTCTCTTCCAGTTGCACATCTGGGTGACGACAACGGATTTCTTCCCGCTGCTCTGCGCGCTCGCTCTCGGTCTCAGCTCAGTGAACTTCGTGCGTGTCGCCGTAGATGTCGGCCGCATGGGCGCGCCGTACCTGCTGCTGTATTCAGCACTGTCGCTCCTCCTGGGACTGCCGATCGCGTTGCTGGAACTGGGTCTGGGGCAGTTCAGCCAGCAGGGTGCGGCGGCGCTATGGCGCGCTGTTCCAGCACTCAGAGGTACCTATGTAGACTCTATGTAAGATACTATGTAGGAATCTCTAGACATAATTTTAGTGTGACTTACTTGACTCGAAATGAGAGGTATTTTAAAGAGATCCCCGAGATGTCCGAGGGGCCAGACCACATGTTGGGATCAGCCAATATCACCTTCGAGAAGGCGCCATACCGGAGACTTCTCTTTGGAGTACTGGCTATACTGGACTGGAGGAGAACATAGACGAGGCTTCTAAGCAGCCATCTTACGCCATCCAGTACGGTGGTATCAACTGAATCAGCTACAATTTGAGCTTGTCTATATATATGGTAGGCTCAACTTAAAGGTAAAGGTAAGGGGCAAGGGAAGGGACCTACAGCTTTACACCGGTTCCGAACATTAACCACCCATTACTCCATGTTCCATTCTCTGAAAGATTTTTCTAAACCAGTTTAGTACCTATAGATAGGTATACCTAATGGTTCAAGATTTGGCATGTCAAGTGAAAAATTGTAGTTCAAACCTGATGCTCCCAATGAAAACCACCATCCATATCTTCAGATCAGATCAATATAATATGTAGTATGCCTACCTACTTTCTTCGGAAACCTTTTAGGTTACCTACGTTCCGAGTTGCAAAGGTTTATTTACTAAAACCTTATTGTAAATATGTTTTCAGGCGTAGCGTTCGTGAAGCTGACTTGCGCAGGAGTATACGCGCTGTGCACCGGCGTCCATGCAGCCTTGGTGGGCGCGTATGCGGTGCGCACCGGCGCCGCCAACCTGCCAATGTCTCAATGCAGCCAACTCACCATGACCGAGGTACCGTCTCTTCCAGCCAACTCACCATGACCGAGTTACCGTCTCTTCCAACCAACTCACCATGACCGAGGTACCGTCTCTTCCAGCCAACTCACCATGATCGAGGTACAGTCTTTTCCAGCCAACTCACCATGATAGAGGTACCGTATTTTGCAGCCAACTCACCATGACCGAGGTACAGTCTTTTCCAGCCAAGTCTCCATGACCGAGGTACCGTCTCTTTAGGCAAATTCACCATTACCGAGGTACAGTCTCTTCCAGCCAACTAACCATGACCGAGGTACCGTCTCTTTAGGCCAACTCACCATGACCGAGGTACAGTCTCTTCCAGCCAACTAACCATGACCGAGGTACCGTCTCTTCCAGCCAACTCACCATAGGAGGTACCGTGTCGTCCCTAACCTAACAAATCTGTGCCCTGTGCCTTTGAAATTTTCTGCCTCTCAGCACAATGTACCTTTGCAATGGCATATAGATTTGAATTGGATTCCACATAACACTGTAGGCGCGTTGCGTTCCTACCACAGACCACCTAACCTGGTCTGTGCTTCCTACCTACAAGATGATAGGGTTTAAAATCCACTGAGATGTAAAGAATTTATACCCATCCAGATTGGTACCACCCTACTGGATGAAAGTAGATCGATTGAAAATAGTTCATATTTGCCGTCTAGTTCTGTGTAGTCGGCACAACCAAATGGCAGTATTATATTATTTTCAAAGGGCACTGGCATACCACCAAGTTATTATGGGTCTATCTATATGTCGTTCTAAAGTTATGCTTATCTATAAATTTAAACAATTCCATTTAATCTAAATTGTATATTCTTTCCTTGCAGCATGGTTACTTCCAAAATAACACCTTCGGCCTGGAATGCGCTCTGTAAGTAATGAACAATAATTACTACCAATGGAACAATGCAATTTTTTTATGCATTTGATATCACGGTTGCTTTTTTTTTCTTACAGGCGCACCTTCCTGACGCCATACGAGGAAGAGCCATTCTGGTTCTCCATTATGTGTATTACAATATTTATTGTTTGGATCGTAGTTCCTGTGTGGTGAGTTAATCTGTTGCTTGCGATATTTTTTGCCTTTGGATGTTGATGTCCCGTAACCAATCAAATACTTTCAGCTTATACAACCTGGAGGCCGGACTGAAGTTTTCGGTCTCTGCGATGGCGATGGTGACCTGCGTCTTGTTGTGTGTTGTAATCGTTGCAATTGGGCGGAACAACCTGTGGGAAATATTCGAGGATCCGCAATGGTCGGAGATGGGCTCCTCTCGGCTTTGGTTCGCAGCTGTGTGGCAAGTCCTTCTCTCGAATAGGCTGGGCCTAGCTTACCTGGACACGGCTGCTGGCACTGTTTACTTCCGATCACATTCCATAAGGTGAGACAGTAGGTACCGTCAATTTTTTTTTATCTTTATTTTATAGGGGCTTTGGTGCACACAGTGACCATGCCAGCTTCATTGGAAAACACATAAATTACGAGTACATATTTTTTTTGCATTATAATTTTTTTTGTACATATTACAAAAATATATTTATTAAATTCCTCTTTTTTTTATATGCACTGCTACCGTCAACTTACTTCTGTAAATGCCCTCACTCTAGCGAGTGGTTTCAGGTTATACGAAAAACAAAATGATCATAATTCAAAAGTAAGTAGGTAGGTACCTACTTACTTTTGAATTATGATCATTTATACACAAGATACACATAGGTACACAAGGTTCCAATCCGAGCATGACTTCCCGTAAAGTAGCGTAATATAAAAAAAATTATACTCTCTAATACTAATACAATAATACTTTTTTTATTTTTTTATTTATTTTTAATGAACGGCACAGAAACATGGGTTTTCCGAATTTTCCAGAGCATACTTTGCGTGTTTTTTCTATCGAGTCATCAAAATATACTATATTTTACTTTGGATATTATCCAATTGCGTTTTGGGCTACCGTTGGGAAGCAATATGTCATAGCTTAGGTATATATATTTTCAGATGGGCATTTGTTATCGTGATGAGCAACCTGATCACAAGTTGGCTGGGCGTCCTGATCTGGTTCAGTCTCAGCTTTGGAATAGAGCGAGACACATCCGTGCTGGCTGTTCCTATCTGGATTTACGATTCGGCAGTTCAGAACGAAGTTCATCGAGCTTGGTCGTGTCTTGCCTTTATCGCAATACTCTGCGCCACAGTGTCCGCAATGGTGAGCCCTGGAAGTTATTTTACAAGCTTTTATTTTCATATTTATTCCACTTTCGACCACACTGCCCAGCCTCTGTGAGACATGATGTCATATTAGAAAAAATAAAAAAACACCACAGATCATTACTTATTGGTCGAATGTAGCAATATGCACTATTTGTCGCAGTCGCAGTAAGTTTTAAATCAAACTTATTATTAGGTATTATGCAAAATAACTTTATCTAATTATCTGCAAAATGTTAACTTCATACGACCAACAGTTTAGCAGTTATGACCTTGTAGCAGACGTAGGTATGCTCTAGTTTTCACCTCTGAGGGAAACTAAAAATGATGGTTGATTTCAGATGACCTTCCTGTATCCAGTTTTCGACAGCCTGTGCAAATCATTCAAGTACAAGTGGCGACTTCCCGCCATGGTCATGGTAGCCATGGCGATGGCGTGCTCCATGGCTATGTTCGTGGCTGGTCTTGAAGCGATCACCTTCTTGGAACGTTTCGCAGTTCCTCTGGTTACTTGCCTTGTGTTAGTGGTGGAAGTGGCAGCATTTTTGTTCATTTACGGTGAGACGTGTTTATAGACTGTGTATTATATATAAAGAAATGAAATGCTCATAACTTTGGTGAAGCAAGACACTATAATGGAACTTAAAGAGTATTTTATATAAACTTAAAGAGTATTTAAATATAATACCCATTCGGCGAAGCCAGCAAATCTTATCAATGAGGTCACTAAATAAAACAGGAATTCTTTATGGGAGACTGTAATACATGGTTAATACATGTTAGTTACCATTATATGCCCTTTTTTTGTAGAAAGCGCGACCTGTGGCGCCGAGTCACCTATAAGGTGTCTGACGACGCCCATGGGCATTCGGTCGAATCCGGTGGTTGCGAATGCGGAATGCCTTGCCGACCTGACAGGTCATTCACACCTCTCTTGAAGGACCCGAGACTGAATTTGCCTTTAGCAAAAACTATATTCGCTTTGTCAGCCTTGGTAGTGCGGTGGCTATACGCACGAATGTACACTGAAATTAAGTATCTGACCGTTGAACCTGGCCGTGGTTCTGAATTAACGTACCTAAAACTGTGGGTCCCTTCCCTTACCTTGGTGCAGTGTAGGTATCTATAGGTGATAGAACCTACCTGGTGATGGTACCTACCTATATACCTAGTGAACGAAACGCCTATGAAAATAGTGTTTTTCGTGCAATTCAGTCTAGCCGGCGGCGGCGTGACCAAGAAGAACCACCGGGATGGTACCTAAGTAGTTCACGAAGTTGCGACGGGCTGACATCACTGAGGTAGTACACCACGTAGATGACGTAGCCACGATGCACCAATCCAAGTCAGATTCCATAACGAAAATTGTCTTAGAATATTTTCAGATTATTCACTCTTATACTTTCAGGTTGGAGAAACGTGCGTTCAGATTTAGAATTCATGCTGGGGAGTCGAATATGGGTCGGCTGGATTTGCTGGTGGGTCCTGGGCGCGGTGTCCATCTTAGGTGTGTCCGTTTGGGAGCTCTACTCAATCGTCGACGACGATTGGCCTTGGAGCAACGGCAGCGTCCTCGAACTTGGCCTACTCGTGGCTATTGCTGCAGTGGCAGTCATAACTGTAGCCGTTTGGGCAGCCCTAGTGATAATACAACAGGACGAATACGACAGCCTTTTGGTAAGTTTGTTTATTCAGGCTGGTTGAGTCTTTCATGTTAGAAAGGAAAATATTAAAGCATTTCTGGAATACAATAACAATTCCCTATTCTTCCTCTATTTTCTCTTCTTCTCACACCTAGAGATGTAGAGAAGAAGAGATCTCCAGTTAAGACGTAAGGATGTGAAACGTGGACTCTTGACGGCCGTTGCTGTGCAAAGTTTGAAAGTTGCACAGCGAGCAAATGGAGCGAGCCATGCTGGGAATATCGCTTCGTGATATGGTGCGTAACGGGGCAATCCGCTGACGCATCAAAGTAGTCCATATTGGACAACGGCTGGCTAAGCTCAAGTGACAGTGGGCTGGTAACGTCAACCGAAGAAACGACGACCGTTGGAGTACCGGAGTGTGGGAAGACCACCTGCCAAGTGGGACGACATCAAATACGTCTGCGGAAAGCAATGGTTCCGTACCGCTGAAGGCCGGTGGACTGGAGGAAAATTGGAAAGGCGCATGTCCAGCAGGGGACGCTTACACTCTGACTGACTACGTCTCTCATCTCGCTCATAATAAAAAATCCAATGTCTGCCGTATGTCTCCTGGAAGTATGTGCGCTTATAACTCATGAACGGCTCAACCCACTTGCAGTTTATACGACATATCTTCGCAAGCTTATAGGATATATAGCATTACACCATTATTCATATGAGCTGAGCAATGGGACCGAAACTGTACACGAACGCAGAAAATTCGATGACTTTCCGATTGAAATGTGATTTGCTATTTACATTGACTTTACCCCGAGCGGAGTCGCGGGCACAGCTAGTATACTATACCTATCCTATACAATAGAATAATCTCATTGTTGTATGTATATAGATAGTATATTGGTATTATATATCAAATATATACCAAAACAACATCACCTAGTACTTACACCAAAACTGCAAGTGTGTTGAATTTAGTGCAGAAAATATAGATAGGTACCTATATTTTCTTACACATCCTATCTTTTTTCTTTCAAATACTATACTTAGTATTTTTTATAATGCGGTATAAGGTATAGTTATAAGGAAATATACAGCCCTCTTTATAACATTCTGTTCATCCTTTGGTCCGGTTTGTAAACCGAAAAGTCTTCTTTCTATTACTATAGATATATTCGTTATATCTAGTACTGCATTCGTTCTTCGCAATATAATTTCACGTGTTATATTTTGCAGAAGATCAAATCGTCATTTAATCCGTCCAGAAAGTGGGGGCCCGTCGAGCCCATTCTCCGCCACCTGTGGATCCAGTGGACCAGCAACCCTCACAGCCCCGACATTGTGGCCCATGTGCACGCGCACAAACGTGGCGTGACCGCCAATGCACTTCACGAGGGTTCCGCGACACACTCTAACTCTAGCGCATCCAGAAAGTCATCACTAGAAGAATACGGGTCGAGAAAGTCCTCCTTAGAAGTCTACGGCGGCTCCAAGAAGTCTTCGGAGAACAGGAGCTCGAAAATGTCATCGTTGGAGGAGATCGGCGGTTCGAAAAGATCGTCGCTGGAACAGATACAGAGTAGAGCTTCTAAATTGTCATCCGACAAGTTCAGCGACCGCTCTTCGCGGATGTCGTCATTGGGAGTAAGTAGTGCGAGTGATACTTAATTTTTAGGGTTCCGTGTCCGGTACGGGACCCTATTACTAAGCCTACGTCGTCTGTCTGTCTGTCCGTGGGCTGTATCTCTTGAACCGTGATAAGCCCGTTGAAATTTTCACAGAATAGGTATGTGTTATTATGGCCGACATAACAACAAATAATAAAAATAAGAAAAAGTAAAAAAATCACGGGGTTCCCATAGAAGAAAGTAAAAAGTGTATGCGCGCGCGCCATCTACCAAAAATAGTATGAAGCATTTTAACTTTTTAATTTTAACTATTATGAAGCATTTCATAAACACGCCATAGATGGCGTGAGTGACGCTGGCCATGACATGGCGATACGGAATCCTCGGTGCGCGAGTTGGACTCGCACTTGGCCGGTTTTTTTTAAATGTCGCTTACACGTCAGTATCCTCTAGCTATAATTTGCCGCATTTTAATTTTCATCGCCCGCCAGGCAGTTTTTTTTTATGAACAACCGGTACGTGTGGCTGTGACCAAAAGTTCAAAATAAGATCAGACACAGCCAATATCACCACTCCTCGCGAAACCACACTCAGAGAGGCGGCATGCCAGAGTGTCCAAGTATGAGCAAGGTGTCTTCTTACTTTCACATTGTCTCCTAATTAGAAATCCTCATAACTTTTGTCCAAAAAAAAAAGTCCATATGTCCATAAATTTCATACAATGTTTGAGTACCGCGATTTATTATAATTATTTTTTTTTGCAAAAAATAAATAGGTAAGTACCTATTTATTGTTCTCGTCTCTTGAATGAACCTCTGATCAAATTCTTTCTTCATACTCGTAATAATTATTTCTATATTAATTTTATATTGTTGCAGGTAATTCCCGCAAGAAGTGAGAGTGAAGTGATGTCTTCAAGCGACAGGAACACCGCACCTTATGTACAAGACAATGTATACTATGGTCAAATTAGACAAATGTACTATTAATTGCGTAGGTATCAAAAGGCGGTGATTCTTTCCAAAGTTCTAGAAATATTCACTTGATTATTTTGTACAGCTTACCAAGCTACTGCAACATTGTGTAATCCTGTGGCAAGGGCGCCGCTCCTCACAAGAAAGTTCTGTGGTTCGAAATGGACCAATTACTTTTTGCGTAAAAAAGTTACGTCAAATTGTGTTTTAAACCATATACCTAATATTCATGTACGATGATTTATTCATGTACTTTCATTCATTCATACACTTATAATAATTTAAAAAAAAGTTATTCATAGCAGTTTTTTGTTGGCAATCAAAAGGGTGGCAATTATTGAGCGAGGGAATGCTGCCTCTATTTTGGAAACGATGCCCTGTGTCCTGCTGTAGAAATTATTCTATTTACTTTAGTTTTTATTTTAGATATTACTTTTTATCTCAGTTTCTAAATATAAGCATAGGTAATAGGTTTTATTGAATAAAATATTTTCGAAAAAAAAACATCTTTTGGCCTAACTTGTTTAATATTTCTTAATGTGAGAAAGTTTCTTCTAAATAGGAAGCGAAACCGAAGTAAGTACCTACTAATATATTCGAAAGTTCATTTTACTATAGTCTCTTTTTTAGGTTTCCGTATCCCGTACGGAAGCCTATTATTACTAAGCCTACGCCGTCTGTCCGAGGGCTGTATCTCTTGAACCGTAATAGGTAGCCCGTTGAAATTTTCACAGAATGTGTCATTATGGCGGATATAACAAATAATAAAAAAAGAAAATGTTCAAAATTAAGGGGGCTCCCATACAACAAACGTCCGGAAAATCGATTAGTCACGCTACTGAATAATAGATGGCGCCACAGGCTTTTATACATTGCATTGTTGAAAGACAAAAGATAGCCGCTCAATTGCCAACGACCTCATTGAGGTGCTGTCATTTTCCCACCGTAAATTGCGATCGACCTCATTGAGGCTTCTCTGACTCTCCAATCGTCCTACATACCTTCGAAATTAAAATTCGAAGACCATGCCAGCCACCTGAGCGGATAAGCGGATATTATTGATTGATAGCGGATAGATAGATCGGAAACCTCCGTGCGCGAGTAAAACTCGCACTTGACAGATGTTTAACATGCAGGAAGGAGAGTGACGTCTGGGTCAACCATTTTAATTATTTATATTAAGTTATTTCTGTTCAAATGTTTCACTTTGAAGACTTTTTATTCAGTCTAAATCTGATTACCTACAGGTATTTCATGTGAACCACTGTTAAGTATTTATGAAGAGTTATGGATGAGATAATATAAGATATAAGACGTTATGCGTATTGCTTCTAACTCCTCCGTCCGTAAAGAAAACTGCGAATATGTTTAAACGAAAATATTCTTTTATTACTACTACATAAAGGTGGCCAACAAAATCCCATGTATCTGAAACATACTGCAACATGCCGGCTCACGGTAAGTGCACAGTACAATAAAGAAAAATAAATACACTGATTCCGCAACGTCGGCGCGGCAACTGCGCGCGCCTTCAGAGTCAGCGTATGAAAACGAGGAGTCCAATAAACTTATAACTGTACAAATGATGTTAATTAATAACGTGAGGTAATTACAGCGGTAGTAAGGCGGCCACTTTGCGTAGCGCCATATTTCGTTCCCGTGAGTCTTCGCCTAACTGCCCGTGTACGAAGGAAGCCTATTTTTTTAAGCAAATGCCTCGTCGCGACAGAAAAAAAGTTTTTGTTATTTGCATTATTTTCGTCGAACGACGACCACCGTGCGCGAGATGAGAGATTTTAAAATTGTGTCTTGCAACGTTTAGTTATTTTAAAAGTATCACCATTTTCATTGTAGCTATATGAAACACATTTCAAATGTGTTTTACTGGGGTAAAGAGTTATTGGGTAATGAAATGACAACTCCTACAACGCTGGTAAACTTTTGTTATTATGTGCGTTTACTATTGAATTATTGAGGTTAGAATGTCAACTAGTCATCGTACGTATCACATTATTGTTTACTGTTCATTTCACCTTGCCTGAAATAATATAATAAAATAATATTTATTATATTACTGATACTAACAAATTTTATATAAAAAAATATAAACAACAGTGTGATGCTGATGATTTAGAATTAAATTTATAATGAACTGAAAAATTAATTATAAGTAATTTAAAAATATGTATATATTTTAGACCTGTATATACATATACTAGTAATTTGGAGAAATATTTAATGTTTAAATGAATTAAAAATGTTATATATATTACGGTATTGTGATGATTTCATTTACAAAGCTAACTAAATACGCAATATTTCCTAACTAAAACTAATTTATCATTTTAACATAAACTTATTTTTAAATATTTATTATCAACTGTAAAATTTATTATTACGTTACATTTCAGACGGAACAGTGAACAATAACTAGCTGTGTAGAATGTACGTTCACCCATATACAAAGAATGAAAAAGAAAAAAACATGCAGAATCTCACCAACATTTCTCTTGACTGCTTCACTGTATTGACTAGTTTCACTCACGAAGCTAAGACAGTAATCTCTTTTACCCTGCTGCCTCCTCGATGTCCCCACCTTGGTTGGTTATTTATTTTTTTACTAAAAAAACATCTATATCTTACTTTCTTTCTAGTTTAAAAATTACGTTCTGCATAGAATCAGAAGGCAAAGATCAAAAAACATATTTTAAATGTAGGGTTAAAAAGGAAAAATATTAGAGGCCAGATTACATATGTCTGAACAATCTAAATATAGGTATTATTAGGTTTCCATACCAAAATGATAAAAAGGACCTTAATAGTATTACTTTGTTGTTCGTCTGTCTGTATGTATGTCACAGCTTCTTAATTCCAAATTTATTTTAATTAGGTAAGTATTTTTATTTAAATTTTTTATTAAGTTATTATTAAACAACGCCTGGACGACCGAGCTTCGCTCGGCGTCTTTCTAGTTTGCTGTCAACAGATGTTCGACGATGATCCACTACATGACAGCAGATAGCATGAATATTTTAGCCTACTGGCTCAGTCAGACAGATCTAATTTATTATAACGACTCCCATTTGAATGGTCACCGTACACGCTTCTCACAGAGCCTCACGCAGTGTTTGGTCGTCAAATAATTCCTCCCCTCTATTTACATTGAATGACTGCAATTTTTAGGCAATATGAAAACAAAAACATCACTAAAATAAAGAAAAATAAATAATAAAGCAACACTTTGACGAGTAATGAAGCAATCAACAAATGTATTCCCAAATTATGTTAATATCGCTACAGAGAACGGCCGGAAGTCGCGCGCTGTCAGTGCCTTCTGATTTGCCTCAGATTATAAATGTTTTTTCTTAATTCCATGTACGGTGATCAAAATGTCTCAAGACACAAACAAATTCGAAACAGTAACAGTCCTTAGCGTTTACCCTACGTAGAAAGTAATTTGTCTAATTTCATGTAGGTATACAGAATTATTATTATGACCTTAGTTGGCGCTCAAACAAAGAATATTTTTGTGAAATGATTTTACTGTGTCTCCGATGCAACAACAACAATGGCTGTTATCGGAAACAAAAACTGTAGATGCCCTAATAGTTTTGAAATAAATAATTTTATTAGTGACACACATTTACTCACTTTAGGTAATTTCAATTCTATAAATGTTTCATCAATTGAAAGAAATGAACTTAAATTTTCAAAACTATTAAAAGAGAATAACAAACACGATGTTTCACATCAATGTATCTAATATTAACAAAATTAATTGCTTTTACCCATTATTATATGTAAAACAAAGGGGGGACATCGCGTGGCGGTGGTGGTGGACACCCAGACACCAAGCATTAGGCAAGAGAAATCGAAACTTGAGAGACATTCTGTTTGGCATGTTCGTCTTATCCAAACAGCCACAAAGTGGGCTGTAATTATAGTAAGACGGCACGAGGGCAGTTGTGCGCAGACTCGTAGGCAACCCAAACTACATGGTACAACTCAATAAACCTAAGTGTAATTAGGATAAACTGTGCCGACACACCGAGACATTTGTACGGTAACACAAACTAGGTCCAGCCACTCCAGCTCACACTAACATTAGGTCTCTAGTAGGTAACAACAGTCAACACTGACGGCGTAGGTACATCTCTATGTCCGATCATGTGGAAGGCGCGAACCCTTCGCATCGTAAAAGGTCGTATACCAAATAACAAAACAACAAATACCTTTACAATAGACAAAAGTAATAAAGGGGTGCGAAGAAGGCCTCGCCCTAACCTATATGTACACAAAGCTCTCTCTCCCCTCCCTCCACTCCTCTCCTCTAACATTCGCTTACCTACTCACTTCGTTAAGTTGCCATACTTACAAGTGTTAAAAAAAATTTCTTAAAGTATGAGACTCCTGTTCTGTCGCTCAAATTTACATGAACGAAAGTAGTCAAAATAAGGAGATCTTCGGATCACCGCTGAAGCATTAACCCAACACATACAAAGAAAAATACTCTTAACACAAACTATAGTAACGTAGAATTAGAAATGTTTTATAAATATTTTAATCTTAAATTACATTATGAACATCAAAGTGGTAAAGATAAAGTTTAACACTCGCGTCGATCACCCATCACTTATTAAATAATATAATATAAAGGTTGGAATGTCTGTACTGTTGAAACAAGCCGCCTGCGTCGGCGTCGCTGGACTCACCCCGGCCGGCCGCACTCCCGGCCTCTCTCACTGCACCAATTCCCTTATCTACATTACAAACTTACTGCTACGGCGCTTAACTAATTTGTGAAAGGTACAAGTATGTGATACATTTAAGGTTAGTCTACAAGAAATTCAATGTGGCTCGTACTCCCATCGACGAACGGAGCGTGGGAAGGGACCGAGGGCGTCGGCTCGAGCAATGCCACGACACTATGAGAACCACTAACTATTAGTCAAGATAAGTGAAGCACATTTTGTTACGTTCATAAATTTGAGCGAAACAACAGCGTCCCCGACATCCACAAATCATTCCTGAATTCACTGAAAAATGTTTAAGCCATTGCACATCAAATGTTTCGCTTGTGGCGAATATTGTTTCATTGTGATCGTCTTAGAGTTAACATTTAACGTTTATAGATATAAACATTCACCATGTAGTTAGAAATTAATACTTAACGTTTAATAAATATAGATAAAAATATTTTATATGCACAACTACTAGAAGGTATATTATTTTTACAAGTTCTTCTTACAACAACGACAATTGTATATTTGTTACTAGACTAAATGGTTGAATATTGAACGAGTTGAGTTACGTGAATGTTCGGGCGTGTCGGTTGGCGCGCGGCGCCCGTACCGCCTCCACTGCGCAAATGAAGTTTAAATGCGATGGTTCTTACTGGTGACAGTTAGAGAAGTTACTACCTACGCACTATGAGTTTATTGAACACGTATCATTGACTTTATATTATCATATAACTTAACACATTTATTCAAAGAAGCTGCTTTTGTATCGATTTTATTTTAAATCAGAAATTATAATGAACTTTAAAATGTTTAGGTCCCCGAACCGACCATATAAATACCAATTTTTAATTGTGTAAACACAGCTTGCAAATTAAACAGCATCTTAGTCTCGATACGGCGTGACATCGAGTCGCGATGAGAATTCGATCAAATCTTAATTATACGTACCTAATATTATAGCTATTCTCGCAGAGATGAGACGACGTGATATTGAAAACAAATTTGGAATAGTTCTTTCACGATACCTGACATAGTAGTAGTCAACTCGTCCGAATAAAACATTTACTGGATGAACGTCTGCTAGGAATTTCTCAATTCAGGTTTAAGGTTAAATTTAAGGTCTCCGAACAACTTCAGTGCTCTTTTGCATTGTCTAAAATGAAAATTCCCAGTTTCTGGGGTAACAAAATTACCTTACTTTACCTATAGCGATCACACACAGCCTAGCATATATCCATCACAGACTTTCGAAGCTTTGCTAAAATGTACGTAGTAAAACACTGGATCTGCGACTAAAGTAAAGCTGATTAGGAAATGGGATTATCAAAATAAAGTTACGAAAAAATATAAGCAGAATCAACTGTTACTTGAGGGTGTGCAATAATGCCATTTGGTTTCATATTGAGGCATATTCATAGCAATATCCATATTTTTGAAAATTTCGCTCCATGGATATAATGTATGTGGGTGATGCCATCTCTCATTGTATGAGAAACATCAAAAACAAGAAAGCACATATCCTCGATATAGGATCGAGCAAATCGAGTTGTTTCAATGCGCGTAACAATCTGAACGCATATTTGCTTCCATTTTTGGAGCGAGGTGATTTTAATAATTTTTGTTTTTATCTATAAAATATGTACGGATAATGAAAAACTAGACTTATGAATGTGAATGATTTCACAAAAATAACATTACAGTCACAACATTAACACATTTAGATATTTTTATAATATGCAGTATAATAATTTACATTTAGTATTGTAGGTATGTGTTTGTAGGATAGCTCTCTGTCTAATGACATTACATAGCAGAAATTCAACATGCTTTGTTCCGGCCGATGAACGTCTTGACACGCCAATACAAATACTATTTATACAAAATATATTCTTTTTAAAGCTGCTGTTTAGGGTGGCCCATTCATCATCAATTAGGTACTTAGATATAGGTGAGAAAATAACAGAATGTCACTTTTTAAGACTTTTAAGTCTACATATATTTAAATTTTTCACTCACTACGAGTGGTATAACATTTATCTATTTGCAAGGTTGCTTTTTAGTTCTCCAAATATTAATATTACACAAAATTCAAGGGGTAATATTAGAGCCAACACCGAAAAATATCAATAAAAAATATATAGATACAATTTAATGTATTATACGAGGTGGTTGTTGATTATAGGATGCCCAGTAAATTTGCCCACCATCATCCAAAAAAATTGGAGAAAGAATCTCACAAATAATAGCTGAAAAAGTAAATTTTAAGATTTGTCACTTACCATAACTTTTCACACGAAACCCCCGTATTTTTTTCATAATATTGGTTAAGGCCAACGACCTCACCTAAATCTAATGGATGAACTTTCACGAATTTTGCCCCTTTGGACAATTCAGCTAACAATTTCATTTACATGTTCGCCATTTTCTGTTTTATATATTGTAAATTTTTTTTTTTTTATGGAAACTGACACGGTTGGCTACATCACCTACAACGTCCGTGATGTCAGCCCATAACACCGGATGAACTAGGTGCCATGTCAGTGTTTCCCCCTTTGATCGCGCCGGCTACACTGAACTGGTCGGAAAACACAAACTATTTACATAGCCGTTTCGACTGACGTTTCATTCAGTGCGGTGGTACCAACCCGAGCGGGTTAAACCCTACCACCAAGTAAGATTAGGAGGGAAGGGACCTACAGTTTTACGAGGAATCCGAACCTCGGTCAGCCTCCAACGGTTAGCGGTCACCCATCCAAGTACTGACCGCACCCAGCGTTGCTTAACATTCAATAGCGACAGTTGACTGTCTGCACCACTGAGCTATCGAAGCTGACAAAATTTACAGAATTATTTGGTGGTACAACCTGTTATTTATTATTTTTAGGAACAAATAATGGCCTACTTAATACCATTGAAAAAAATATTAAGCAATTTTCCCTCTGCTTTAAATTTCAACACCAAGAATATCACTTACAGACCCATCTCGTTCTAACCTTGAACGACGAAAAATTACAAGTGACAGTAGGAGTGCGGTGTAAGCTAGCTGAGAGTGTATGCTTACGTGTAAAGTTTCTTTTAAGGTTCAATAAATATAATTTTGGAAAAGCACAAAGAATTTACTTAGAATAAAGAGTAGGTAACAGGCAATTTATGTATCTACCTACATAGGTGCATTCTTGGTCATCCCATAACCAACAGCAACGTTAAAACTCAGAACATAAGTTATGTTAACATGCTGCATGTTTCCATGCCACGCGGAAAAAGAACATTTACCTTTGAGTATTAGCTCCTTCGCGTGGGTGAGCTCAAGGCTCGGGGTCAATGTCCGTTACTTCGCCTGACATAGGAACATACTATATCTACCAACTGCAAACGTAATTTCTTTGATAATGTGTGACAATAGATGTTAATAAAAACAAATTATAAATTTAATAAAATTTTAAATAAATTGCAGTAAGTTCTTTGTACAGATATTATTAATTTGTGATGGTTGTTTCTTTTGCAATTAGGAAAATATTATGCAATGTCATCTTGAGTAACGTATTTGATACGCCTTTCAATAACAATAGAAGTTATAAAAATATAATTAAAGTTTTTCTGAACTTTTGACGAAATTTTGCTATGATTATATTAATACCCACATTTTAAAAATCTAGGATTTTTAAGGCTCTTCAATTTGAACGATGCTAAGTTTCTTTAAGTAGCTCTTTTCTTCGTATATAATATCTATTTACAATAAATACTTATTTGTACTGGTATGGCCGATATTTTGTGTATAATAATAATATAATAAATTCTTTTTACTGTTCGAAACAGATTTAAACATTTGCAATATATATTATATTATTACATATATAGGTACATACTATAATAACTATAATCCCTTTTACGACAATTTATTCATAGATAGCTGGGCATCGTACAGCGTTCAAAGATCGAGCAATATAACATATCGGAATCGATTATGTTAATTTTGTCATAAATTTTGTCAATTTTCGTCAATATTGTAAAAAGAAAAAAATTCAACGTGGCCGTCGGGATCTGTCCCTGTGTCCAGTAAACTAGTGCTATCTCAAAGAAAAGAAAATTATTGTTAGATATCTCTTGAGCCTACACTAACATTTTCCATCATTTTTTTTTTATAATCACAGACGCTTTCCTAAATATTTAATGTTACAACGGAATTATAATAACTATATTATAAAAAAATTATGCCCTTATTTTTTTTTTATCAACGGCACTAAATAAATTAAAAGTAGCGGTAAAGTTAAAAACGCTCCCACTCGTACAAAACCGACCACACAATGTATAACTGCCAAACGTGATAGAGGCACCGAGCGCGCGCGCGCGCATGCGTGCGGGCGCGCGACACGCAACACGCAACACGCAACACGCGTGCGCGCCCACCGCACGCTCCCCCTCCTACAGACAATGGACTAGTTGTTGTTGGGACCACGCCAGCCGCGCGGTCGCCCCTAATAACTTAGGTATATTCACACAAACTATTGACTAAAGCTAACAACTGTTTAGTTAGATATTAACATTAACACTGACGATAAAATACTCCTCCGATGCGACAGTGAGGCCGAGGGAGGTGTGCAGCGGCGTGTGCGCTTCACCCGGACGCTGGCTGCGCCGTGACGTCGCTCGCCTCATCAACACCTGCAACCGGACACAATTATAGTTAGGCTTGCCATAATTTTCCAAACTCAGGACGCCACACTGATCCTCAAAAACAAGGGCCACCCCTTTCCGGATGGGTACCGCACTCAATGAAGGTTGGTCGAAGCAGCTGTGAAATAAAATAGTTCATGTTTTCCTACCAGTTCAGCAAGATCAAAAAGGAGGAAGCACTGACATGGCACCCCGTTCACCAAAGTGTGTTGGGCTGATATCACCGCTATTGTCGGTGGTGAAGCCACTCTAAGTCAGGTGCATAAAAAAAATTTTAATACTCAAAATCAACACAATTCGCGTTCAAGTCGCGTAGCACTGGCGCGGCGGAAGAAATGGATTACTGCGCGCAAATATAAAAAAATCCGAACGTAATAACGAGTCCGGACAAAAGTCCGGACATGGTTGCCAGATCCGGACAGTCCGGACTAAATCCGGACGTATGGCAAGCCTAATTATAGTGGACATGATGATATGATGACAATGTAAATTGTTAAACGCTTTCAGCCTGAATTTCACCACCTCTGATTAAGTCTCGGTAATTAATAATAAGTAATAAGATAAATACTAATTCATCTTAGACACAGCCAAAATCACCTCTCCTCGCGAGATCAACCTCAGTGAGGGAGGTGGCAAAGCAGCTATGAGGCGTACGAAAAGATCATCAGACAATTTTATTGTTCCGCACGCCTTTTCAATGTGTAGACTAAAGTCACATTTCTCGTACGCTTGACTGGAGTTTACGAGTCAATAAATTTTAGTTGGAGGTAGCGAAATAGATCCTTGTATATTGTGGATGCTATACACGCACATTTTTATTTTATAAAATTTTTTTTTAAGGAAACTGACACGGTTGGCTACTTCACCTACAACATCCGTGATGTCAGCCCATAACACCGGGTGAACTTGGTGCCACGTCAGTGCTTTCCTTCGGTCGTGCCGGCTTCACTGAACTGGACGGAAAACACTAACTATTTACATAGCCGTTTCGACCGACCTTTCATTCAGTGCGGTGGTACCAACCCGGGCGGGCTAAAACCCTACTACCTAGTAATATACGAAGGGAGTCATATCCCTTAGTCGCCTTTCAAAGACTATACACCCAAATATGGGCCAAAATTCCGCGAAATTACCCTTGACAGATTAAATGGATGGTTTGATGGACAAACCACTGTTTTCCTTATGAGGTACGGGACTTTAATTTTGTTTCGTAATTTAGTTGAATGTAGATGCAGAATGCTTGCTTTTAAAAAAAATTAAGCTGCTGCTCCAATAAGGGAGCATGCTCCGACAGGTGTAATGTTCTGATTGGAAGTGACCCATGTTAGGGTGCATAAAAACAAGCAAAAGTTAATAATGATTAATAATGAAATAACTAATAAATGACAGCGTATGCTGACTTCACATAATCAGAGTTACTGATAACCGCACCCACATTCAACCAATAGTTCTAAGTCAAGAAATTAGGCCAAGGTCACCAAACAAAACTTCTAAATGCAATAATTTACAAGTATTTTTAATTTTTTTTTCAATGCAATATTACATATTTGCATAATACATAAATATATTCTACGTGTGCATTTTATGTGTCATACGTTTTTCCGAATGACTTACTAGTGTCTAAGTTAGAAAAAACAACAACAAAAATTCTGCACAAACTCAGATAAACCAATAAAACAATTTTTTTTTACTTTTCTTCCAATGTGGACACATCCACTCAGTTTCTTACCAGTAGTTGTGTTATACAATCGACAGATAGCGTCATTCAAACATTAACATTTTTAGTAAATAAACCCACCACGAGATGGCGCTAGATGGCCGAAAATTTCCGTAACGCCTGCAAATCGTCAGATACTTGCGAAGTCTGCAGTTTTACGTTTTTTTTTAATTCAGCTGGGTTTTAGTGGGCCTCCATTTAATGTTTCGTTCCTATGCAACAAACGTGGAAAGCGATACCATTCATATCAGTTTCCACAGCTATATCGATAGAATCAATTAACCATGGCTATATCAGATGTTTTTCATTGTGAATATGACACGCACTAACAACTTTAAATATCCTATTCCAAAGATGGAACAGGCCAATGAGTGCCTCTTGTGACTCGTACAAAGCTTTGTTAATAAGCTCTTAGCGTTGCTCTAAAAGGGTCCCTTCAGTTCTGATAGTGCCAATATTGCTCCTAAAGCGATTCCAGTAGTCTGCCATGAACCTGGAATATGGTTGTGGAGACCAATGTGAGAATATCTCTTAAGCATTCGAGGACTTTAATGAAAAGCTAAATGTTGTCTGCTACCGTTATAACAAAAAGTAGATTTATAGTTCGGCTTCGGAATTGGCACAAACAGCCTACAAAAAGTATTTTTTGTAAAACAACGCTTAAACTAACGTTAGGTTTAGCTTCAGCGCAGTATGTTAATCAATTAATTTACTGTTCTTAAAACTCTAAAAGCTTTATACGTGTTAAAAAAAACAACTGAGCTGAGAATTGTTCTTAATTCATTTTGAAGAGAAAAATTATTTCATTAAAAAATGTACCGCATTTACATTTTAATGTGTGCATATTAGACTCTCATAAAAAAAAACTCACGCAAGCCAGAGGCAGAAAAAACACGCATTTAAAAGTTCGATCGTGTTTTCCTCGAACGTTACTTTTGTCAACTTATTACGGCGGCAGTCTGTATCTCTGTATTTTAATCTTAATAGTCTATTTAGGCCACCAACGACTGTACTTGTACTTTTTGCGTGATAGTAGTTAGATCAGGTGCCTAGTTTAGCCCCAGAGAGGCTGCTGTCAAAAAAGCTGGTAATTATGATAAGAGAAGAAAGTACTTTTTTTATTATTGAAAGCGCGACATGTGGCATCGTTTCACTTACGAGTGTGTGACTTACGATACCCATGGACATTCTGTGATGCACGGGGATTGCGAATGCCATGCCGGCCTGACAGGAGCCTTTTCACGGCCCTTTTGAAATACCCCAGGCTGTACTTGCCCCTTACTAGGTGGTAGGCTCAAATTGTAGCCGACTGGGTTGGTACCACCGTACTGGATGTAGGATGGCCGCATAGCAGCCTCGGTTGTGTTCTCCTCTAGTCCACTATAGCCAGCAATCCAGGGAAGTCTCCGGTATGGCACCTACCTTCTCGGAGGTGATCGGAGCATGCGCTTTGGCCCCTCCGACTCAGCCACCCATACCGGATTACATAAAAAAAAACCCCCCAGGCTGTACATGAGAGGAAATAGATCACAGAGCATCAAATACCTACCGCGCGCGCCCCCTACTAGAGACGCCCTAAGCGATAATATTTGAAACCCAAAAACTACACGCGCATTTGATGCTCTGTGAAATAGATGAACGGGGGGGGACTTACTTAGCGTTTACTTGCGCTTGGCATGCAGCATCTCCATGAGAAGGGTTTGCGTGGGTGCTTGGCCGGCGCAGTGCCGCTGGTACAGGTGCTCCTCGCCGCGCGCCGCCAGCGCGTGGATCTCCGGCACCACCATCACCAGCTTCGTGAATTTGTCCTGCAACAGAACCGCCCGGAGCTTCCGTCATACACACTCACACATCAATATCAACACTCCTTTGCCCGCTTCGCACGCAAACAACATACGCACATACATACCAATCGGGGCGAGCAGGGTAATCGGTGCTGTGCTGCAAGGACTCTTGTATATTACAGCACAACACCGACCACCACGTTCCCTCAAATATCCAACCTTCGTGTGATCGTACCGTGTGAGGGCAGTACTTTAAAAGAATAGCCCCACTGCATCTCTCCTCGTGTATGTCGTAAAAGGCGACTAAGGGATATGACTCCCTTCTTATTTTACTAGGTGGTAGGGTTTAACCCGCCCGGATTGGTACCACCGCACTCAATGAAAGGTCGGTCGAAACGGCTATGTAAATAGTTTGTGTTTCCGCCCAGTTCAGTGTAGCCGGCACGACCGAAGGGAAGCACTGACGTGGCACGAAGCACGGAAGCATGAAGTTCATCCGGTGTTACGGGCTGACATCACAGATGTTGTAGGTGATGTAGCCAACCGTGTCGGTTTCCATAAAAAAAAACATACCAATCGGGGCGAGCAGGGTAATCGGTGCTGTGCTGCAAGGACTCTTGTAAATTATAGAACAACACCGAACACCACGTTCCCTCAAATATGCAACCTTCGTGTGATCTCATTGGCCTGCAGCTGAGGTAGGCAAAGACATCGGATCTTTACGTGCCACCGAGCGTGCCACAGTCCAGCCAGACACACCTGTATATAAGGTCTTTCAAAATTAGTTCAGAGTACGCTAAGGGGGGGTTCTGTATCGGAAATAGATCACTTTTGAAGAACAAAGAATTTTATTTTTACAAAAAAAAAAAAATTTTAATATAAAATAAAAAAAAATAATTTTAGTAATCGTTTCTAAATCTGATGCATTTATAGGTTTTCATAAAATGTTTGTCGGTTTTGAGTTTCCTCGTAGAAAATTTCATGATAAAGGCAATCAATAAACACACTAAGAAAGCAAATGAAGTTTTCGATGTCGGGACACGGTTTTCGTTGTCTGCAGCTAAAAATAATACAGACAAAAAAAATTTTTTTTGCCCAGAATTTTATACACATTGGAAGTAAGTTACTTTTTAAGCAGATTTACTCTATGACGCCATCAAAGTGTAGAATTTCAGATTCCGCACTAACATATAGAGTAAATAAGTACATTCGATATTTATAGAGCTGCTAGTAGGTATTTGATGTCAAGTAGCTTCTATCGGGGGCAGATAATAATTTGAATGCAAGTGTTCTAATTGGCTAATTGTGAGTGGCGCGCTATCTATCAAGACACTTTACTGCGCGTGTGTGCCTATTTATTTATGTATTTATCTAAGAAATGTGAGAGAATTATTTTATTTATTATCTATCTGATATTATATGAAGATGGGACCAACAATGTGTCTAAATGTGCATCCAATATCAGATAAAGTAATGAGAGTAAAACATTATGTAAACTCTCTAAGAAATATGATTATGGAGATTTTGAACATACATTCTTGCTTAGATCAAAACATGATCATAATATAATGCAACAGACATAAGAAAATGAAGTTGCTGAATGTCAAATTAATTTAATGTTTACTATTTCAATGTTTCTAATTATCTGAATCATTGGGTCGCCGAAACAAGGAATTATTTCTCGAAAAATATGACCAACTGATGGAAGATCAAATTAATTTTTTTATAGACACTTGCCACGTGTTGGTCCAAACTTCAGCGGAAGATCAGACACAGTCAAAAACACCACTCCTCGCGAAACCGCTCAGAGAGGCGCCATGCCAGCTATAAGGCGGACAAAAAGGTCGTCTTCTAATTGATTAAGACATTTTGAAGATCCCTCAGATGTTAAGCAAAATCCGCATCCTAAACATGTTCTCAGCAAAGAGTGGTTCTGGAGTAGGTATGCAAGTATGTAGCAACAAGCAGTAGGTACCTGTATTGAGGGGTAGCAGGTGAGGGTGTAGTCCAGCAGCGCTGCTTGTACTGTCTCGTAGCCATCTTGTACGCACTTCCGGTTTGTGATGCCGCGAACGTCTGGAACACGCCGAATGCACTACCAAATTATAATGCCCGCGCGCGAGACACACTATTATATCTGCGATCCTCTGCCCTTGCCCTCTCGCACCCTTCTGAGCACTAGTGAAGACCTGTCTCTCTCTAGAAATGTGAAATAGACAAGGGCAGGTCTTCGATAGAGCGCACTCTAAGCGCTCAAAATACGATTCTTACTAGACGTCATTTTTAGTTGCTAGAACAAACCTTATATATTTCGCATGATGCTCTGGGGAACAATATTATTCATCTTTATACAGCAACTTGGTAAGTTAAATTTAGGTAGATAGGCCACCAAAATAAGTCATTAAGTTAGACTAAAAACCACCTCCACTTGGAGCGGTTAACAAACAAAATAATAATAAAACATTTATGTATATTCAACACGAGGGGGTTCTCGAAGGCACATATATAGCCACAAAAATCAATAGATAGGGACCATCGGATACAATATCTACATTAATATTTTATTAGCGACATACTCAACTCCCATGGGTTTGACACGTAGGTACGAACACGCGGCGCTGACCAACACTTAACTTGCGCTTGACAACTATAATTACGGAGGACAAAATGTACTCTAGCCATGCTACCTGATGCTATTAATGCACAGTGGATAGATCAGCAAAACTAATATAATTAATTTAATTCATATTCATCATTAGGTATTCAATTTAATAGTAACTGCAATATATTTTTTTTTAATAATTTGATTAATATTTTATTAAGTAGATTCACAAACAAAATGAAGTAGGTACGACCTACATATTGTCGTTAGAGAGTAGTTGCCTTTTCTTATATTTTTTTAGATAACACAAACTCTCCCAGTGTTTCAAAATATAAACTATAACAGCAGACATTGCAAGAGCTGACATAAAAATGAATTGTTCGTTTCGTTTTTTTTTTTTCAAAATGGAACCATAATAATAACAATTATTGCATTCCGGCGGATACGGAGCTCTCCGAGATGGGGGTGGTGGTGGCCTACGTGTCTAGTACCACCACCTATCGCTCGTAGCTTGCCTCGCGTCGTCCCGGAGAGCTCCGTAGCCACGGCCTGCACTCGCCGGCGTGCTTGGAGGCTTGTCTCCCGCCGCCGGCGGTATTACCGTATTTAATTTTTATATTAATTTTGTGTATTTTTATTACTTTTTTGTATAATATATATAAAATTAATGTAAAATTTTCAATATGTGAAATAAAGGATATAAAACAATTAAGAGTTGATGTACATAAGTAGCATCTAAGTGGCGTTCACGGTTTATCTAATGAGGCATTAAAATTAAGTGAGTAAAAGGTGCAAAAGTTATATTAACTGACATAATGTGATTGAATAATGCTTATAAATATTAGTTTGAGGCATATAATAGTTTGATTTGAATGAATGATTATAGCGTCACGGAAATATGCAAAAAACAAGTAAAAATAAAATGTCAAGCAGACATTATGATGCAGAAAAAGAGATGAAGGCGTGGTGGTGGGCTTTAACGAATACACGCACCTGGGTTGAGGAGGAGCAAGAACTTGACGCAGATGTAGTCGGAGAGGTCGAACTTGAGTTCTGACAACTTGTTCTGGAGCTCGTTGAAGTGTTCAGCGAGCGTCGGCACGCCGAGGAGGCCCAGGCACAGCAGGTCGAACTTCTGGCCGTTGTGTAGTGTGGTCTCGTCGGGGAGGCCGTTGTGCATCCGCTGGTGCAGGTGGTCCAGCACCAGCATGTCCGACCACGAGTGCTGGAGCAGCTTCATCTGGTCGTCCACCTGCGGGCAAGCGGTACGCTTCGCTCTACATACGTACACTAAACACATTCAGCTCTGTCTCACAAACACTCGCCCGGCGCGGCGGACTGATGCAAGCGCAACGCACAACAGACTCTACCGGCACCGATCATCAGTCGCTCGTCCACATCTCTCACTCATCCAATCACACTTCTGTTGTACAATACCTGCAATACGTTATGGTCGCCAAACCGTCGTGATCATTCAAGCAAGAGAGTGAAGACAATATTTACTTTGATCAACCCGACGACCACGCACGTGACGGAGAACAGACCATATCAAATTCCAGGTTTCAAAATTTCAAAATGGATAGAAACAAATTACGTAAATGTGACAAGAGTGAAGGAATTTAAAACTAACTACACTGCACGTCAAAAGGGAGAACCTTGAAAACGAGAGTTAATAGGTGAATGCAGATGATTATAAATTAACTTTTTTTTGTTCGAAATGTGACACAATTGATTCACTCGTATGACAAACAAGAGTCATAAAGATTCTCGCTCATTACAATTTTTGCCTGAATTGTTCGGTCAGCAGCTTTTTCTTGGTTATCTGGCCCGGCGAAGCCACAAGGAGACTTGTATTTTGATACCTAAATAACCCATAAACTATCAGTGTTATTATGATCTCTCATTATTATGTATGACCAATATATTATTGAGTTGCGTACGCCGCTGACGCGTTTCCTAATGGAGCCGCGCGCCGCGTAAAATTCGCGGTTTATGAAATGTTAAATTTTACTACAGCAACCTATTGCCTCAGTTGCACAGTTGGCCAACTGCACCGCTGCGCGGCGAACAGCGACAGCGACTGCGACCCGGATAGTAGCGGTCGGTTCGGTAGCTAGGTGTCGTAGCTATACGCTTAGATAAACACATTATTTCTGGTCAACAAGTGGCTAGCTTAGCACAACAGAGTAAATCTAAATCGCCTTCTTGCAATATACCTAAGGAAAGTAGATCGAAAAGCTTTAGCCGGGCTATCTGTTTCTTCGAATGCTTCTTACACGCCCGACTACAGCATTTCCTACTGATATTTCTTTGTTACTTCCTTCGTTTTTCGCAGTCGGGTTATATAAAATGTTCAATTTTATTTTCTAATTCCCATTAGTTCTAAACCATTGAGTGTTGTATTTTTATGTAGAGAATAAAAAAAATCTATGCCTATTGTGTATGACACGCGGACTATCGTGACGAATCCAACAATGCCTTATACATATGTTGAAATCGGTTAAATAGTTTAGGCTCAGTGAGGGAGCAAACGAACACACATATAACCCTCCTTTTGGCTTCGCCGTAGTCTGGTAAAAAATGTGATCTTCGAGCAGAATGTGTGGCGTTTTACTGATCGATCATACGCTCTCATCCGAAGAGTATTTTTCAAAGCAAGAAAATAGAATAAACCACGCGAATCCTATCTCAATGTACCTACCTACTGCCAACGACAATAACATTTACGAAGTTTTTAGTATTCTATATCGGCATGCCGTACATACGTAGGTCACTAGCCGCGCGTCGCGCCGACGACGCCGCGCCGCAGGCGTATCTTCAAACAAAACTTGAAGTAAACGATGTTAAAGTAAAGATAGCAAACATTTTGATCGTGTCTTACTCATTCTAATGTAGACCCTCGTGCACTCGTAATATGCACCATGCGACTAACGTGGTGGCGCGAGATACGACCTTCGGCGGCGGGGACGGCTCCCCTACCGAAACGAGTGCTCAAGTAGGTCAGATGGGCCTACTCCAACGATTTTCGGAAGCAGTCATCCGGCCAGACCAGTAAGTTTGTATGGTACTTATCTCTGTCCGCGAGTATTTATAAACGACTCTTACCTACAACCCGGGCCGCGGCCGACAACAATTAGATAGCCGCCCCCGCCCCCAAACTTTGGACTAAGATAAACATTTCCAGAAGTCCCTTTTTTTTCGAAAATAGTAATGATTTTTTCGAAAATAGTAATGAAATCATTATGGGTTATTTTTAGCTTTTTTGTTTTGCTGCAACAAAGGCCCAATCCGATAAACATGCCAAATACAACCAACTCAAGAACAACTACGAGTTTGTGGCCTTTGCTGTAGAGACTCTTGGGGCATGGAGCCCGGACGCGATCAGTTTTTGGGAAAACTACTCATTGACGCGTCTGGGGACCGCCGCCCGTGCCCGGGCGCATTTCAACCAGCGGATCGGCCTTGCGATCCAGAGGGGAAACGCCGCTTCAGTCATGGGGACCATACTTATGGTCCCTATGGACAAAAAAATTTTTTTTTAGTTCGATTTATTTTTATAGTAAATTTAGTTATTTTTACGTCTAGATTTAATTATGTTGTGTGTTTAATAAAAGTGTAATCCCATAAAAAAAATTTAGTAAAACGATAATATTAATAAATCGGTGGGGGCTTCAAACTCAGCATACATTCTCGGTCGAATTGGTCGGTAGCGAAACTAAATCAAAAGACGAAATCCGCAGACAGAAGCAATCGTCTTTATTTCCGAAATTTACTCATGAGGGAATAAGGAAAGGAGATGAAGGGGGGCAAGAAACTGGCGCCCCCTGTTCAGCCCTCTAGCGGAGGCGGTGTAGTTGGTGCTCCGCCAAGTCGCTAGTCGGGGTAATCGCTGGCACGTGTAGCGAGCGAGCGAGCGGCCTACCCCCGCACCTCCCTCCGGCTCCCGCCCTCTCCCCCCCGACACCCTCCCGCGCGCGTCATTGAGGACGATCGACGGAAAATAGGCGCGACGCGAGAGCGAGCCCACTGTCGTCGGACGATGAGTCTTCCCGTCTCTATTGGAGCGGAAAATAAATCGGTCAAGTGATGCATTGTGCTCAACTAAACTGTTGTTCCAGGACAAAAGTGCGAGGCTCGCGGACGCTGCTGCAGTCGGCTGAACCTTGCCGTTGGATCGACACGACACACTTCATTGGTTAATCTATGCAACATTATACCTACTCTTATCAACCAATCGGATCGACGGACTTACAAGCGTAAGCAAGCCGTTATCAATCAATGCATCAAAATAGAAGTTTTACATAAATACTTAAATCATCGCAAACGCAGTCTTATACTAACTTCCGGAACGCTCTCCCTTATTGGTGGCTAGGCGCCAAATGTCGCGCCATCAATAAAAAAAAAAATAATACGAGTAGCAATTAGTTAGAAAATTATTGAACATGAGCAAACATTCTGGAGACCAAACCAGTTACGCCTTCCTTTATCAACCTTACTTGTCAACGTACCTACTGCATCTGAACTGAACCCAAAAAATTTAAAACTATAATTATTGTTCCACAGACCTTATCAAATAGGTCCCTAATTTACTTTTACGGGAACCTATTCCGAAGCCCTTTCGAATAGCAGACATAGCAGTGCAGGCAGGCAGACGACTTATTTATAATACCTCTCGCCTAACTCCGTAATCGATGCCATCGCTGTAGACAGCGCCGCGTCGGAAGCGCGCATAGCGAGCCTACTTTCTCAGACCAGTCGTGCTACAAAGTCAAGTTCAACGCATCAGTCAGTTGCGTGGCAGTGGCGCATCTAATCGTAACGATTACGTAAAAGAAAGTAACCGGCGCAGCGCGGGTCGTCGCCGCCGCCCGCGGCCGCGGCGGCGTTAGCTTGTGTTATCTTCTATCATTGCGTTACGTTACGTCGATGCGGTGCGGAGGAGGCAGGCGCGTGGTGGAGCGCGGAAGCGGGGGCGGTGAAAGGAGACTTTCTAACCGGCCGGCGCGGCGGTGGCGGCGGCGGGGCGGAGGAGGCCGGGGCGGGAATCGGGCCACGGGCACTGTGTCAAGTGCACGCGGCGAAAGTGGCGTCGTCTCGCTCGCACGCGCCGCCTCTAGGAAAGCACACGACTAGGCTTACATCATCGAACCGGCTTTCTTCGCGGTATTGTGATTATATCGCGTGCGGGGCGGCGGCGGCGCGGCGGCGCGGCGGCGGCGCGGAGCGGCCCGGCCCGCTCGTACCACTCTCGGTCACAGTTTTATAAATTCTAGGTCAGCGTTTTTGAGCTTCGGAAGTTAGCTTAAAAATCAATAAGTGACTATAAGCATTTCTCATAAACGTTTCCTCCGGTGGGTCCTCGACTATTGAATTTATTGATGTTTTATAATTTTTCCCACACTCGACCACAGTCACCTTTATGTTCGGATGAGAAAATTTCGGCGATTAATTTCGATAGTTTTCATACAGAAACTTCAAATCCTAAAACAGTCGAGAAAACTGGTCAACCGTCAAAATCGTTCTCGGAATGTACGATCACGTCTCGATGGGGCTACACCAGGCTCGGCTAGTGGAACATTAGCGGTGCGAGCGAGGCGGCTGCCGCGCCAGACAGAGAGCGCCGAGCGGAGCAGCGGCAACGTCGGCGACTGGCTACACGTGATACACTCGTTACGTAAGCAATACGGACTTCAGCGTACAAGAACGTACAGAGGCATGAACAGAACAAACCCCTAAAGCGCTAAATAGAACACAACCCGCCCGGTTACTGCGTTCACACTCGCGATCGAACATGGCCTGTGGGTGGGGGTGTGGGAAATCGATTTTCAGGTGCAACTGTAGTGTACCGTGTCGGTGTGTCGTTCACGTGTACCAAATCATTTCTTAGACCCTACCAGAGCTATTATCACATTGGTATAGAATAGAACTAAGCTTCTAATCAATTACTATAAACATATGTATATTGTAATCGATTTGAAGATGAAGCGAAGCGATTTGATTGAAGATTTATATTGTGGAGACCATAAAGTCACACGACGATGGAAAGACCATTCAAAGAATACAAAAAGAAGATGAAAATGTGGTGCAAACATTTGGTCCTAACACTATAATATTACGTTAAACGGGCAACAATCTAGTGAAGTAGGTACTGGTGCCTGAGAAAGAAACATCAATTGGAAAACCACAATTTGGTGGCAATGACAAAACGTATAGATATACATTTTGATGGCTGATAGATAAGATGGAAATTTTACAAAAACAAGCCCCTATAGACAGCACGAAAATTATGAGTGGATATTTAAAAGAAGATAATAAGACACAAAAGCACGTCAATGAACTGCATTGAAGTTGCGGACAGAGCTACACAAACAGACATCACACGTTCTTTTTCCCGGGATGATCCTGGGCGGGAACGAGTCGGACCGTAGTCGGACAGTCGACACTAAGATGTCGGAGAATCCAAGAAGATTTCATGAAGAGATATTATATTCATACATTCATCTGATTCTGAATCATAGAACATTTAATTGGATCCACGTCAGCGTAAATTTTTTTTAAACACGTTTTCATTAAATAACTTTATAACAATAAATTTGGAGTCGTGCTCCAACTTGTACACCGGGGCTACATCCATGTCTAGTCGCATAGATACTTACTCAAAATATTTTTATCCCAGCCGAGTAATTTGGCTCCGACATTAGATGGAACGTGGTACAGAGAATAATCTACAGACCAGACAGTATGGTTATTGGGTACCTAAGTAAGAAATCAAAGCGAGAATGTATAGGTTTAACAGAATGGTTAGGCTGAACCTTAATCTGCCACAGAACTAAAATCAGCTCGTTTTGCCCCATATTTCTTTACTGATGCGATTAAATACGAATTTCTATCTTTCTATCAAATTGTCTGAATCCTTTTCGCGTTTTAGTTGTTATTCCTAATGGCAATTATAAGCGCTCGACTCTATGTGATTCAGTATTTGACGGGCTACTAGCTCTACTCATCCGACACGAACGTCTCGTTCGAACCAACTGACACATCTAATTCTGAATAAAAAACTTACTGAAAGTTACCCGTCCTCTATGCGGAAGCTTTTTACGCGAAATGAAATGTTCCGGCTAGCTAACCCAGTTCACGGACAAGGGGCGGGGCAGAACTCTAAAGAAATCTACTGCACCGTAAAATAATTTGTTTTCAAACGCAGGCCAACAAAATGCAGTGTCATCAGCTGAACCTATAAAAACTGAACCGGCTGACACGTCGGACAAATTGCGTTTGTTGACTGACGACTCCCGACTTGGCGGCTCTATCTGAAACGTGAGGCGACCGAATCGCATATCACTGTGCAACTGTTATTGCGTTGAGGCGGCGTATCTACTTTCATTTTATACCAACGCAAGAACGATAACAAAATGTTCGCGACATTAAAAACATTGTAGGTACTCGTGTACTGCTATAAATAGTAAAACATGTCTGCATAAAAGTAAAATAATTGTGTCACCTGTTGTCAACATTTCAAAATCACAAAATTAGGTAAATTTAAATTACCCACCTTAAAATAATACAAAACAAAAAATGTATGTACGCAAGCTGCACAGCAATAACAAAACAATAGGTAAACATCAACCGCTAGTGCAGCTCTAAAGTTAATCGCCAGCGGTCGGTGTACACCGGGAGATGGGCGGGTGTGGGAAGAGGAAGGATGCGGAGAGTATATACTTATCTGATGATGAATTCACCTTGAGATACTTAAAGAACACGGTGTTCCGCGCCCAGTCCACTTGCGAAAAGAGATTTTGATCGAGCACTTTGCACATTAACTCAAAGAGGTCAACCTCACACTGGTTGTACGTCTGGCTCTGCAAGAGTCCGAAGAGCGCATTCTGCCACTCGCGGTCGTCGATGGTCTGCACGAATTCCCGGATCATGGGCGAGACCCGGAGCGCGTCCGTGGAGGAGGCCGCCTCGGCGGTGGTGGTGGCGTGGGGGTTGCCGGTGGTGGTGGCGACGGGCGCGTCGAACGCGAACGCGTCCGGCGAGGCCGAGTGCGGCGAATGCGCCTCCCACTTGTCGTGCTGCTGCGGCGGCGGCTGCTGCTGCTGCTGCGGCTGGGGCGGCGGCGGCAGCATCGCCGGCCCCGGCGACGACTCCGGCGAGGACGTCAGCGACGACACCTGCGGGATCTGGATCTCCTGCTTCACCGGCACCGCCGCGTACGGCGAGCCGAAGCCCAGCACGAGCCCGCCGTCGCCGAGCGAGCCGCGCAGCGTCTGCACAGCGATCTGCCGCTGCCGCATCATCTGCAGCTTGCGCGCGCGGTCCCGCTTGTACATGGGCCCGAACTTGTTGCGGCCACCTCGCATGCGGTCCGCTCGCACGGCTGCAACAACAAGACGAATGGCTTGAAACATTCGCGAGTGCCTCCCCAGCCCAATGCAACTATCATCCCGGCTCCCTACATCAACACATCGTCCTCTTTGCAACGCTCCGAGATTATTGTGAGACTTCATTACCAAGTAATTAACATCGAGTAATTAATATGAAATCATTCGCATTCACCTCCAAACATAATAATCACATTTTACGTTATTCAATTCCGGTAAAGATTTTCCAACCGACTATTCTAGAGCTAGAGTCAAAGTGATTAATACCTACGTAGGTATTAATCACTTTTACACTTCTATATTTCCGGCTTCCACATAGTATCTAACCCTACTATTGTGGACTCTGTAACCTACTTAGAACTAGAAGTGGATAAATAAAAACTCTGAGGTAAACTGACCCAATTTTTTATTTCAGACTTCCGGTTTCTTGATTACTCGTACATATCTACTTCATTATGTATTATTTTTGGCTCAATGATGTGGAACACGAAGTTGATAAAACATGTCAAGTGATCATCATCCGTACTACGTATTTCCGGTTTCCGGTACCACTGCGGTGGCTTATGTGTTAATGTTGGCTTCATAAAGTGGGCTATGAAGTAGATGAAATTTGAGTGATTTTGACGAGTATGCCTGCGTGATGTGATGACTGATGAGATGAACGAACGAATCAAGGTGTCGCCGCGAGTGAGTGCGGTGCGCGCGGGCACCACCGGGCACACTGTAGCACTACCGCCGATAGTATAATCAGGTTATCGGTTCGGTCCAGCCTCCTGCCTGCCGCACGCGAGCGTAGTAGAATTAGAGATGTGTTTGTTTATTTAGTTATGCGCAGGAGCACGTGCGCGGTTACTTCACCGGGAGCCGCGGCGGCATCGTCGCGTCGCCGCCGTCGCCTCCGATCATACAATTGGCATGAATTTCATTAGCATTCATACATAATTGTCGAGAGGTTATTCACGCGGACACACTTCGAGCACCTATAAATATACCAGCCCTCGAGCCTCGACACGCCCGATACCAACTCTTACCGACGACGAGTGACGGTTAATGGTGAAGAAATGTTTTCATCTCGTTTTCAAGTTTTTGGATGGCCTATTTTCGTTTTCACACTTTGTGCACATTGGAAACCATTACGTTAGAAAATTTTATGTTAAATTCTAATTGGATTGATAAATATATTACTGTTATTTCAGTTTTTCTTCCTCGCTGCTTAAACATTAAGTTTCGTTAAGTACGTTAAGCCATGGCATATCCAACATACCTACATCGCCAGTGGTATTCATCAAGTGCACGGGAAATAAGCATTATAGTCTAATCCGGCTATTGATGTTCCCAGATTTCCGTTGTTAAACTTGGACTATCGTGCTAAAGCGATAAGATAATTTAAAACAATATAATTCTACAACGTGTAGGTATGTATACTATCCAAACCGTAAGAAAAACACCCACCGAGGATACAAACACTTAGTTGTCGATAACCTATTTACCCAGTTATTAGTATCGCATGTCACGCATGCGTGTTCACGAGGCTTACATGCATGGCGAGTGAGCGCAGCGCGCAATGCATGTGACCGCGTGCGATCATGCACCATACACCCACTGTAGTACCTGCAAGACCTCATTCTCACAAGCGCAGCGCGGCGGGTTCGATAATGCAAACTCCGACAATTAAATATTGCCGGATCATTAGTCGGCGCAACTCACGCGGACTCACACGCACAGCGAAAAACAGCGGCCGAGTCCGAGTCGAGCGAGACACGGTATCTTCACCGGTAGTTCCTTAATTAAATCATGCGTTTGAAACAGGGTTGCCAGATGTCCGGTTTCGGACCGGAAAGTCCGGTTTTTTTGAGGCTTATGTCCGATCTCCAAAATAATGAAAAACCGGACATCAAGACGTCAGATTTTTTCTTCATATAGTTAATCCAAATATTTACTTGTTTTTTTTTTTTCAGAACCTTTTAATACTAACCTTACTGTGTTCTCCAATTTTGCAATCAGTTTGATCAATTCAACGGTTTTATTTATTACTCATATCTCCCATTCATTTTCAAAAGTAAAGGTCATGAAAAACATTTGTAGGTACTTGAAATCAAAGGGTTTCCCCCCTTTAATTTCTTATGAAACATTTGCACCTGTAAAACCAAAGGCCCTTTGACTTTTGACGAATAATGTCCGGTTTTATCAACTGAACCATCTGGCAACCCCGGTTTGAAATCAATTTTTAAGGTCCCGTAAAGAGATGCTGGCAGGAACCCTTGTAAAATCTGTCAGGTGTATGTACTTCCGTCCGTCCGTTTGTCTGTCACGCGCTCTGCCCGAGGTGATTACTACCGTAAGTAAAGCTCAATAAATATATGTACAATTAAAAATATACATAAAGTAGATAATTCGTCCTTTCAACATGACCCTTGTGTGCACAACGTTCGGACTTTATGGACTTAACGTTCGGAACAGGTTTTTTATTTTATTCTGAGGCTGAGCTTTAAGATCGATACAATTAACAATCGTTTTAAGCCAAAATATCGCTTCGTAATCAAAATTGGTAATAGTCGCAATGGTTCAAGCAATACTCTACGACTACCCCTCATCGAAGTCAGGTAGGTTACTCTCTATCTAATAAAAATTTACGCCGCCGAAGGCATTAGTGTGAGATAACTGCAAATGCGAGACAATTTCACTAGGTACCTACCTACATTGTCTTTATAAATCGTTTTAAGTTGTTTTAAGTTCGTTTTAAGTTGGAAATTTGCCTCTAGGAAAAAAGAATAATTTGCCACTCTGCTCCGTGTGAAGCTGGATTGCTCTCTCGTTATACGTACTGATTGGCAGTGAGCGTAATGAAACTGGATAAAGCTTTTGTTCACTCAGTAAGCTCCATTCGCGTAATCCGGAATTCGTTACCTAACGAGATGGACGAGGGCGGCGGAGAGCGTTAGAGTTAGATATAGTTAGTCTAATGTTTCACTATAGAGTTTCACTCACCGCTCACCCACCACTCACCATGCTCATCCATCACTCAATGCTGAGGGATTAGAAATTAAAGAAAAAACTTCTTTTCAATTGCATCATGTGACATATCTATGAAAAGGAATACCAATGATACATTAATTTGTATAATTTCAAAATGTGTAATTTAAAAGTTAATAAAGAAAATATAGTACGGAACCCTCCCCACGCGGGTTCGACTCGCACTTGAACGCTTCTTTGTTCTGCAATTAATTACTATCCTATGGTTTGTTGAAACCTATTGTTAGGATATCTTAGATATGTGAAAATGTTATGGAACAACTTCACTGTTAAAAAAATATAAATAGGTAATAAAATAGGATATTCAGTTCGAAACTAATTTGTACTGAGATATTGATATGGTATAGGAAACGCGACATGTGGCACTACACTACACCTGCCTGATCGCATGTGACTTATTGGTGTCCACTTCAGATGGCGCGGCACTGAATATCATACATATCTGTTTGCAGGGTTGCCTTCTCACGCCGAACAGACAGAGGTAGTTAAGTGCGTGATATGTTTTCCCAACCACTAAACCTTGACCGCTTTTTAGAATTATTTTTTCTTGTAATAAGTACAGTCTAATAATAAATTCAAAAAACTTGAATTACGAGGCCAGCGTAAAAAATTGGTTTACCTATGTTTGAATGTCGTCGGTTCCTAAGATCCTCAATAGTGACGGTGTTTTGGAATGTGCAATCTGCGATGGAAGAAAAGCTTCTAAAAAAAGTATTTATTAGTCGGAAGACTTTCATACCGCAACCGGGCTTTTTGCGCGGCTGCCCCGCGAGGCCTGCCGTCACTTGTATGCTGTTCGGTGATGTAGACGTAAATAGACTGCCAAGATCTTGTTTGCAAACACGTCTCGAGCTGGACGGGAGAGAACGAGGTGCCGCCGTCCGAAAACAGCTGGGATAGCCAATGAAAGATAAAGAGCAACTCCCATATTGGCCCCTCGTGCCACAAACGTTAATTACCCGTGGCTAATACTCGCAGCTACATCTTTCGATTAACAAGATTTTCGATCTTGTTTCGACATTCGCAGGTCAATATAAAAAATACCTTGTTTAATTTGTTTTACCAAGTCACATAAAATGTTCATATAGGAAGGTTTCTTTCTGTGGAGGGAATTTAAAAAATACCGCAAAATGTAGAATAGTACTGAGAAAATGGAAGCAGAAAAGTTATTTTTTAATCATCTACCTAAATTATGCCGATATTGCTCGCGACGCCCCTGCTTCTTTTCTATCTTCTCTTCACTTCTCTGTTTTCTCTTCTCCTCAATCTCTTTTCGATCTCAAGATTCTCAGAGATTCTCATCTCAATCTCTTCTATTCTTTTTTTTCTGTCTCTTCTTCTCTACATCTTAATAAACGGAAGAGTCCGTCTGGATGAAACGGAACCACTAGCCGATTTCTATGTGAATTCTCAGCAGTGTGTAGAACATTTTTATGTGAGGCTAAACCGCTATGTAATATCACACCATTATTCATATGAGCTGAGCAGTAGCGTTGGAAGTGAACGCATTCGGAAAATTCGACCAGGTTCGATTTGGTTTCATGTCATGTGATTTGCTTACTCTAAAACTTCCGACCGATTTAAGTAGTAGTACGTTTATTTATTTTTTTTTATTTTATTTATTCAGTAATCCGTAGGTTTACACCAGTATTATCTGCGCTGTATTGGTTTGATACACAGCCCTGAAGGCGAGCCATGAGAACCAGTCAATTAATGCAACTTCCTTTATGAAAATCTAATTTGCTGCTAACGATGCCTGTAATCAGCTCGTTTTCAGTTTTAACCAGGAATTAAAGGCTGAAACAACAATATGCCAATGAGTGTCCTAGAATTGCCAAGATCATGCCATGGTCATGACATGAGAGTAGTTGACGATTAGGCATGTGCACACATGTACGTTACGTAACGCACACATGCACGTTACGTAACTATGAAATCAAACGGTTCATTGCACTACTGGCGCTCAATGTCTCTCTGTAGCCAGTCATATGGACAGAGCACAAAAAACATTGTGTTCTCGATTGAGCCGGTCACAGCAGCCGCCCCGTGTCCAATCGGCACGCTCTTGTTTTGTGACGATGACACTGCATAGCATTTACTAGCGTTTCAATCAAAATTGTATTCTCTTAAAGTCGAAACTCCGTAGGTAGTCTGAAATTCTCACTGCACGAACTTCGGGAACTTTATTAGCAGTCACAGGAATAAACACCAGGAATTCCCCTTGTTTTTCAACACATTGTCTGCAGCCGCTTCGGCAGTATTTAAACGAAATTCATAAATGTGTTCGGTTTCTAAGGTATGCATCCATACATAGTCTTAGAATCTTCCTGCAAAAAGTTTGAATAATACGTCATCCATCACAGTTAGGAATTCGGTGCAACATTTTACATCCCTTGCCTTAGAAAGCTCAAGAGGGGCTTTTATTTTACCACAAAAGTTATGCACGATGAAAACCCGTTTTTTTCTGACTGCATAACTAACGACTTTGCTAGGTACATGCTTGTGCTTGTGTTGGGTGTTACTAAAATCTCGCGGCCGAGACATACAAGTAGGTATTATAGTCGGTGTCTGCAGCTTCGTCTCGTCGGCCATGTCGGCGCGGGGTGTCGCGACGGGCGCCAGAGCTACAGCAGGGCAGCGTGGGCTCGCACTTCGACACCCACGCCGCAGCAGGAAGTTCAGAAACACGATCCTTCGAAGGAGGCGGCGACTTCGCTCGCGGACGAGTTATTCCACTGGCCCGATTGGCGTTCCGAACGCAGCCATGCAACGGACGCGGCTCGGCGAACGGCGCGCCACGCGGTAAATCGTACGAGTTTAAAAATAGAACACCGCAGAGCTCGTAGTCGGGAAACCAGAACAGTGCAGACAACGCGACGCAAGCAACAACGCGGTCACTCGCTGTGCCGGCCTGCACGCCCTGCCGCACCGACATTCTACACTCCGCACGTACCTACAGACAGCCGCACTGCCCTTGCTTGTTGGCGTTGTTTTTGTCATTCCAATTTCAAATACCTAGATACGTTTTCAAGAAGACGGCGGAACTGGCTAACCTCAACATTTATTCAGTGCCTCAACTTTGGTTTTCCTGCAATTCCGAAACTGTTGTTATCGTTGCAGACGTATAGTTATTTTAATTTAACGTCGGTTTATTTGGGTGATGTAGGTATTTTATTTAGCGTAGACTGGGCGAGGGATTCGTCGTGCTCAACCACCATTAGGAAACAAACTGATATTTTTCTATATAACATGAGAGGAAGCTACTTTTTAACCTTAGAAAGAAGTGGATAGAAATACTTATGTAGTATGTAGGTATTGTAATAAATAAGTTATCGTTCTAAATTGCTGAAAATTATTCTTTGCTAAAGATATTAAATTCAAAGCGTATGCCTACTGAGCTCGTACATTTCACCAGAGGGGAGAACGGGGGATAGAAGAATATCCTTAATCATTCCTTAATTTACGAGCACGGTGCACCGTACCCTGTTGGGATCATTATCCGCTTTGGTACTCGAACCGCTCAGACTGTTCACAAGCACGTACTAACTAACTAAGCAGTCAATCAAATAAAACCCAAGTGAACTCGCAAGGCCGAGGTCGAGCCGTGATTGAACTAGAATTATTTTAATCCCTAAAAGTCGCAGCGGGACGTTTTTTCAGGATGAAAACTCAGTACGTAGGTAACTAGTTAGCCTTTCATTTCAATAGATCTCATTAAATGTCATTACTGTAACAAGATAACTGGTTGATTAGAGAACCTATTGACGACTACAGAGAAATGCGAGCGGTGGGTGAGGTGAGCCGCGTATCAGTCACGACCTGTGACGCGCCGCAAGACCTTCGGGAAACGTGCCAGGGTCAGTATAGAATGGATAATTTGTGTCACCGAGATAAAAAATAACAACGTATCAAAAGGACGGCGGCCTAAAGAGGTGGGGATCACTCTTCCATACTGACGAGCGGTGAAATTCGGTCAAGGCCGATTGGTCGCAGGCTGGCCTCCTCCCCTCCCCTGCGCCGCGCGCGCCGCAGCCGCGAGCGAGCGAAGCGGCGAGACGCCGACGACAGAGCGGGCTGCGGCGCGGCGCGGCTGAGGCGGCGCGGAGGCGGAGGGAGCCGAGCTCGGCCGAGCGGCAACGCGAGCTAGTCGAGTCGAGATACCTAACCTACCTACTTAATACCTAACCTACCTAGTAGGCACTAGGCAGCAGGCCAGGCAGGGGCAGGAAGGCTCTAGTCTAGTAGCTCTCACACGTGCATCACGCCACTCACACCCAGTGCGTAGTGTTGAAAACTCTACGGTAGAGATCACAGACGTTAAAAAAGCTTAGTAGAATCTAATAGCAATATTATTGGATTATATTCACGCTACACTAACTAGCAGTTGGGATCAAATTATCCCTACTTTATTATTCACAAACAATATTTCCTATAGGGTCTACTTATTTACTCTTGTATTATCAGCTGCGTCTAAGGCTGTAATGGTGATTGAGTTACCGATTATGTATGATCAAGCGTGCGTGACTACCTACGATGTCGATTCCCATTTTCATCTCAGATACGAAAACCTCACTGATGTAACGTGATGTATGTATGTTGTATGCCTACAGATTAATTACTTCAATAGAAAGAATACATAAAAAAAGCCGCCAAGTGCGAGTTGGACTCGCGCACCGAGGGTTCCGTACCATCACACAATATATTTGTATTATGTATGTATAAAAATAAATGTGTTTTGAAAAATCATGAAACGTCTAAATAAAAACTACAGCAATGCTTTGACTGTCAGGCATTCGTGTAGAAATATACAAAAATATATTTTTATATGACATTACTACAAAACACTTTTCGGACTTTTTAGGTTTCCGTATCCCGTACGGAAGCCCATTACTAAGCCTCCGCCGTCCGTCCGTTGATTCTAGAACGGGACGTTATTTTGGGTTACATAAATACGATTGTTGTCTGTGGATGTTAAATTGCAATCTTGACCAACGTCCGTTTAAGTTGTTCTAGTTGGCCATTTTTGACCAGTCTTAGCACAATAAATGCGTTTTAAGCAAACGAATGTAGGTACCCGACTGTGCCAACACAGATATCTGTGAAACCACGCTTGCGCCAAGACAAAGTGACTCAACTTTAGCTACATGGTTGTTATCTCTGAGAGTGCGTTCTTTTTCATTTAATCAAATTTATATAAGAAATAATGAGCAATGATTTAGTGTCATCTCTATCTTTCAACGTTAAGAAGACACATTTTTGTGTAATAAAGCCATAATAGTCCCTAAAACTAATTGGTTGACAGTTGGCGCTATTCTTTCGGTCTGCCGATAGCAGATGCTAACTTTAATTTTCTTATTTGCCTGATAGAAAGGGTCCAGTTTACGAATCGCATTTCAACGTTGGCGCATCTGACTTTTATTAACCCCGAAGCAAAAGGAGGGGTGTTAGAAGTTTGACGGAGGCGTCTGCCTGTCTATGTGTCTGTCTGTGGCATTGTAGCTCCCGAACGGATGGGCCGATGGGATGGGCCGTTATTTTATTAGAAAACTGGTTTAACCGGGATCGTTCTTAGCTATGTTTGATGATCATCGAAGATCATCGACACTTTTCCTAATTGGTGAAGGGATCTCTGCTGTAATATGTAAATTTATGACACTTTCATTCGTCTTTAAGTAGTAAATAAACGGAAATTATTACAAAACTAATTTATGTACTGTAACCTAAGGAACCTAACCTAACTTATTAGAATCTTATTAAAATTATTCATAATCATCATCATCATCATCAGCCTGTATCGGTCCACTGCTGGACATAGGCCTCTCCCAAGGCACGCCACCACACGCGGTCTTCCGCTCTTCTCATCCATCCACTCCCGGCTACCTTTTTTAGGTCATCTGTCCACCTAGCCGGGGGGCTAAAATTATTACAAGTTAAAATTACGTCTCTTAAAAAGCTTGAAAAAAAACTAGCAAAATTCCCGACACATCAACAACCCTTAAAAAGTAAAAAATAATTTCCGATTAGTTTTTTATTTCGACGCTGCTGCTGCCATAAGTGCGCGACAAATACAGGGTTTGAAATATGGTAACGAACATGAAACGCTCTCGATAACAACAGGCAATACATAAATAATAAAAAATAGAAAGGCTGCGTGCGCGCCACTACGCTTGCGAGATCGAGCGCCGAGCCGAGCCGCGCCGCGCAGCGGCTCTGACGAAACACAGGCGAGCATGTGGGTCAAGGCGAAGCGGCCGCCGAAATACTCGACGCGCCAACTTTTTTTATTTGTACGAACATCTGTCGTATGCATAGGTACGTACCTACTCCTTTAGCTAGCGAAACACATGCGCCCGCGCTGAGAGCGCGACGCTAAGCACACGTCCGCCGCTCCGCACCGCGCTCCGCCGTTACATATGTACTAAAGTCGTGGTTAGGCGGCGGAATAAAGTGTAAGCAAGCCATAAGTAGTACCTCATCTAGCGCTGCCCACCCATGCCCACAAATAAAAAAAATAGTTACCCATGGCTGTCAGGCAGGGAGGTGTCAAGCAAGGAGGAGTCAAGCAGCGCGGCGTAAGAAAAAAACAGAATCTCACTTGTATTGGCACGAAACATTGAGAAAAGGACTTATTGTAATTAATTAATAGTAATGATTAGCTGAGTAGAGTTCGCTTCAAACATTTTAACATAGTATACTATTATTATTTTTCAGAAAATCTTGTTTTATTATATTATTGAGAGTGCAGTGCAACACGCACGATTAATCCACGATTATTAACTGGGAAACTTTAATTATTAAAACTGGAAAATTAGCTAAATTAATTATCTAGGGCGACCCTCCCCGACTCTTCCACTTACATTCGCTCCATAAATTTCTTTCGTTAAGTCTCCTATGGTCCATTCTTCCAACATGACCGAACTAGCGAAGCATTTCTTTCTCAATCCTTGTCACTATATTATCATCTTTCAGACCCTCAGTTTTCAGACCACAGCGCTCTCGTACTACACTATTTCTCAATCTATCTTTCATTGTAACTCGCGCATTTACACAGCATTTATCCTGCTTTCATGCTACGTCTGCCATGCCCAAATTTCACTCCCGTACATCAGTGCAGGGGCCCGCACTCCACCATGGACAGCCAAACGTGCCCTAGTTGACATACTTTGGCTACTAATAGCGTGCAACGCCCCATTCACGTGATTTCGAGCGTGATTTCCGGCTTTCATTCTCTTTTCCACATCTCCTTCAGATTTTCTATTCCGCGTGAACATATCCCTAAGATATACGAATTCGTTCACTTGCTCCAGCTTCTCATCCCCAATCATTACATCGCATTCGAACACTATTTCAATCTTCTTCAATACAATTACTTTCGTCTTGTTTACATTCACTTTCATTCCCTTCCTTTTAAATACCACGTCCTGCACCGTGCCCATCGACGACGCAAGTATCACTTGATTGTCGCCGTACAAGAGGCATTTCACAACTATAATATTATAACTCAGCCTTTCTTAATCCACAATCGTATTCTTTCAGATCAACCAAGCAGCTGTCTATGAATAGATTGAACAGCCAAGGTGACACCACACACCCCTGTCTGACACCTCTCTAGAGATGTCAAACCATTCGGTGTATGCCCCGTTTGTCCTGACGCAAGCTCTGGAACCCTCATAGAGAGATTTCAGCGCTCGCACCAAGTGACTGTCCACCCACTCCATATCTCCTGTCAGACTTACTCGCTAAGAGATCATGCCATGCTTTGCGGATTTTCTTCCACTCGTTTTCTTAGTGACGCCACATACCTCAGAAGCTGTCTCGATTATTCCCTTTTTAATTTTCTCCCATAAATATTCAAGCTCATACTCAACGTTTTTACCCAAATCTTCACTCAACCTTTCGATCAATCTCCTGTGATATTCACCTTTAGTATATGTGTCCTGTAAATTGTAATCTTTCTACATTTAATCTTACTAGCGCCGTTGTTTCCCCCAGGATCTCGGTGACAGAGGTGTACGTTGTTGTCCGCTGTGTCTCGGTGTCGTCAAGGCTTGAACAGACCCCTGACTCGGCATACCACGAGTAAGTAATCCTTTCCAACATTGGCTTCACGATGAACCCTTGTGTCTACAACATTGCCTCTCAATCTTTCGTCAACTATCATAAAATCTATAATACTTCTGCCTCTGCCATACATATAAATCTTCTTGTGGTCAAACATAGTGTTTCCCACAAAAAGATTCTTTTCCAGGCACAGATCGATCAAACTAACCTAACATTCTCGTTTTTTTCTTTCGTCACCAAACTTTTCAAGTACAGACTCATAGCCATCCCTTTTCACGAGGACCCATCCATTAAAGTATCTTATCTATCAATCACTCTCTCATCATTACACTCTCCCAGTACTTCTCGCGGTCCTTGATGGACTTGGATATGTCCGGGGCATATACCAGCAAGATATACCTAAAAACGTACCAAACCCACCGTTAGTCGGACCTATTGGAGTCTTGGGTTTACACACTCGTAGTATATCATGCATTGAACCATTTGGTCAGAGAGGATAACTCCTACACCTTGGCAAGCCCTTTCATTCTGTGGTACACCAGACCAAATGGCTGTGAAATTACAGTGCGTGGACCTGTCCTTCCCTTTCCTCTCGGTCTCACTCACAGCCAGCACATCAATCTCGTACACTTCATCCTCCTTATGTCTCATCCCTCCACGAACATTCAATGAAGAATTTTTAGTTAATGCAATTCGAATGCTGTTAATGAAAATCGAAAACTATTTTAGATAATTTACGTTAGTTAAATTACTAATGAATGCTAATAAAAAAAATATGCAAACAAATTAATTCATCAGAAAATCTGGATCGTTTAAACTGGTCCAGTATCTAGTGCGCGCGACCGACAAGATCTCAAATGATATTTTCTAGGACACATTCTTAGAATCCACATTTCTAGGAAGACACATTGAAAGGTTGTGAGTAGAATTTATTCATATTGAGCAAATGATAATAAAACAATTTACAAGGCGTGTTTTATGTAGCGCATTCGATTTTGGATTTTGCTTTCTGTCGTGCTGTACTTACGCCGTTTTGCGGCGGCGGCATCTAAAATGTTTAAAAAATTGTGCACTTATGCATTTCACGGTCCTTCGCGAAAATGCCAACTTGCGTCACGGTGAAATTGGTTTTCGCGCCAGTGTTAACGCAAAAACGTCGTCTTTGGCAGATTTCAGTGTTTTGTTCTAACTAAAGGGATATTTGAGTGGCGTAGCCGAATCCAAGCGACCGGCGAAGCTGCGTTTCGAAACGTGCGTTTAGCAAGGCGTATCGGGCTTCGTTGCGCAAACTTGAGCCTAATTATTTCGAAACGCGCACCGCTGTCGTCACTCTACTGCGCTCTTTTGTATGTATGTATTTATGTATGTATGTATGAGCGACGCGACACGACGACGACACGCACCGAAAATGCAATCGAACAATTTATTATTCAGTTCGCATTCATCTATGAACAATTATTTCTAGCTAACAGTGGGCTGAGCTAGTAGAGGGTGAACTGCAATAATGTTAGTAGTAGCCCCCGACAAATCGCCACGACATGTTTAGTTTGTCTATGAAAATTTCAATTAGAAGTTTTTAAAATATTTTATCGAGCCGTAATAAAAATATTGAACGCATTAAACGTACATTGATTTATAATAGAATTATTTGCTAAACCACCTACACCCTTGCGTTGCGCACTGTATTTCTTGTTTATTTCCGTGTATTATGTTCTTGTTTTCTTTCAATTGTGTGCAATAAAGAGTTTTTGTTCTATTATATTATATTCTATGCAATATTTTAAATATGTTAAATATAGCTCAATCCTCTGATGAACCAGCATGATGATAAGTAGGTATTTGTGTTTCAAACAATAGCTTAGACCTCGGCTTAGACTAAACATTCGTAGAATTCATAAGAACAACGCCCAAGATGGAGTTTGTATTTTAAAACTCCATATTGTGACTGAAGATGGTGAAAAAATTCAATAAAGAAATGTTTAAACCCGTCTGCTAAAAAAATTAAGGAAACAAGGAAGATCAGAGTAGGAAATGCTGTAGTCGGGCTATCTGTCTATTTGAATACTTCTACACACTCGACTACATAATTTCCTACTGATATTTCCTTGTTTCCTTCCTCTTTTTTAGCAGTTGAGTTAGCAGGTATATTTTTGAGCGTCTTTTCGAGCTGTTGACAACGATAGATAAGTGATATGATAAGTGATGATAACCCACTCGATGGGGGTTGGTTTCAATTCAAAGTATATGGCGGTTAACGGCCGTCATTTTGAATTCGTAAAACTTCTCTGTCGCACGAACTCCGCACGTCTCTGTGCGACAGAGACGACGCTCTACAACCGGATTGGCTCTTTCTAAAGCTCGATGTTCAACGATTGCCGGGTACGGGTGTACATATATATATATATATACTCAAAAAACATGGCCCTCCTTTTTGCTTCGCGCAGTCGGGAAAAACGGGCATGAGTGCAGTAACGTTGCGAGTGGACCGAACACTGTGGCAGGGCAGTGCTGGCAGAGTTGCGATAGTGGCAGCGATAAGAGCTTGCTCAACCCACCTCAACTGCCCCTCCCCCCTCTCGCCGCTCTCTGCACACCGACCAAGCCGGTTGCCTTGCCTGTCCTGACCTACAGAATCCAGCTGAAGCAAAACCTGGCCTTTGCCCTGCCTGAACTTATGTAAATAAATAATATAATTATTCACAAAGAAATCAGAAGGATTGGAGCATCAACTCTTCGCGCAGGTGAAACGTCAATACATTACGGTGTGACAGAAAAACTAAATTAAAATTTTTTGTTACAAAATTGATCTGATTGATATGTTTTTAGGGCCTATGACTAAGCCTACTGTACAAGACCTGTACTTACAACCGTTAGCCGGTTGAATATGTGTTGTTATCGCGGATATACTAACAAATAATAATGATAAAAGTGAAAAAGATCGAGAGATCGCAATGTAGAGGAGACCCCATATTAGTTTTCAGGTACTTTGGATTTCTTTGAGTGTGTACCATTTTGAGGGCAAGTCCCTCAAACAAACACACTAAAAGAAATCTCTATACCTAGTAATATAGTGTAAATATCTAAGTATATTGTCGAATCGACTCGTTTGTACAAATTTTATATAAAAGTAATAATGTATGTGTTTGGCCAAGCGGCAATTCGGAGTCCCTGTTTTCAGTACTCCGGTGCATTAAGCTTTCTCTGCTGCCCTTTTTAGGGTTCCGTTTCAGAAAGCTGCGCGCGGGAAATAATTTACCCTAGGTAGAGATTCGCGAGTGCAACTTGCACTTAACAACTTTTTTTAATTCGGCGATAGCTGACACTACGTCTGAAACTGAACTACTTTTGATTATATTATAACATTTTTCACATACAAAAGTGCAAAAAAGAGGTACCATGCAATTTAATGCCATGCTACACTACTGCCTGCCACGTTGTAAAAGGTAGTATTGAAATGGTACGAAATATTTTATGCAATTTTGTCAACATTACATTATAGCAATTTTCTATAATGTTAAATATTATTCCTCCTTGCAAGATGTAGGCACATTTCGTTCAAGTGTACTTCAACTGGGGAGGGTTGGGTAATCCTGCTTCTGAAAGAATTCGAGCGACGCGACGGAAGGCTTGAATCTCCAGAGAGGTAAGATCCTGGCGTACGCTGGAGTGCGTCGATCCATCTGATGAATCAGTCCCCGAAGCCGGAGCAAATTTGTCATTTGGAGACGACGACGGTGACGCCGCCGGGTACCGTCGTCGTCGCTCCTCCGCCGCCGCCCGCCGCCGCCGGAGCGGAACAACGTTGCCGCCGAGCTTCGCCGCCGGTTACACAACGTACAATTTGCGAGGAGCACATTCGCTTAATGATGGGTTTAACTGCGGCGCATGTGGTTAATTGCGCGAACGTTGCCCGTCAACAATAGCGACGACATGTAACGTACCTACCTACGTACTACTTCACTCCTGCACGCGCCTCACAGAGCTGAAAGATCTGACGGGGTGTCGCTAGCTAGACCGACAATTCGACACTTCCTACTGACTGATCAACTGATCGATCATGCATGCACGCGTCGTACGCCATAGCATAGGCCCACAGAGCATCAAATACCTACCGCGCGCGCCCCCTACTAGAGACGCCCTAAGCGATAATATTTGAAACCCAAAAACTATACGCAGTGCTGCTAGCGCTTCGTATGTGTGTGTGTGTGCTAGTATCGACACTACACACAAAGAGGAGCAAGTTAGGCACACGCACAACACACATATGTAAGTCATAGGCCACGCCCACAGGCTTCAACGGCGTTGTAGAGAAATCACGCTCAGGGCGCGGCGCCTCTAGGAGGGGCGCGCGCATTTGATGCTCTGTGCATAGGCCAAAACCGGATTAAGCCCGCGTGGCGCAACAGCGTTATAAGCGTTTATGCCCCTTGATCTTTTACTACCTCTGGTAGGTACACTGCGCGGTCTCTTGAAGGGGTTGAAACAATGAGCGTTTTGGCTTATATTATGTGCCATTTGTTAGAATAATTTTCGAAACCAAATACTCATATTTTTCAATCGTTTTTTTTTTCTTTTTAATAAAAATATATGAATTAACATGCTTACTGATTTATGTCTTATATATAACATGTAACTTTTGCAAAAAAAAAAAACACGACAGAGGACCATAAATTACGTTTTTTTTCTAAAATCTCGTTTTCTCCTAAAATTTGCATATCGCGGCCTTAAGAAAAAAAATATTAATTTTATTACACTAATAGTAATCTTCGGGGTAATGAATTGAATAATTTACATGCAACGGTGCTATAAAAGTATTTATTCGATTCGGAAGCCCTCCGAGCACTTACCCACACCCTGCTTTGGGGGGGGGGGGGGGGGGGGGTACTGCAACGGTACAAAGGAAGGAAATAGATGGTCTAGAAAAGAGATATTAGTATTCCCGTATTCTAGTATTCGGCATAACTACTCCCTCAGTGGGCATAACCCATAAAAGTACAACTACCTAACATTGGATGTAGGTAATGGCTAGGTCATCGCCACGTATGTATGTCAGCAAATATCTACAAATTTACCATATCGGACGCGGAAACAACATAATATTTTATGCATTCAGGTTCCCAGGCCGAGCACATTATAGCCGCTTGGGGTTGATACTCGGCAACTGCATAAACCAACATCCACCTGCCGCGAACGAAACCGTGCTTAAATACATTTTAAGCAGCTGAATCAAATCACGTTCGTAACCTGTTAACACTGAATCACACATGACTTCATCCAATCCACTTTCGAGTTCTCTGCTAGTTCCTGTTCCCTTACAAGACTTTAGCTTTGTATTCACTGTGAACTGTGAATGTATCTACGAGTAAGAGTACAGAAAGTGTACCGTGTGGGGCCGGTACATGAATAACAGACCTAATGCATCTCTCCCCGTGCATGTCGTAAAAGGCGATTAAGGGATAAGGACAAGATGGCGTACTAAAGGGCGACAGGATAGCCACCTCTGACTATGGTACGGTCCTTCCACAGTCATGCAGAAGGTAAGGGCCTTCGTGTCTTACTTGCTGCTTCGTTTAATATTTTGCTAAACGTGGTTGATGTGTTTTGTTGTAATTTCCCAAGTTATTGCAGCACAACACCGATTACTCTGCTTACCCCGATTGTTGGGATACACCGTGATCGTATTTATGTATGTAAATGATGTTGTAATGAATATGTTTCGGTTTTATTGGGTACGTTGGGTAGTTAACTACCTATTCCCGAAAAAAATATGTCTACGGCTCAATTAAAAAAAAAATATTCCGGTTCATTTCGCGTGGCTTGGAGGACTATCGTCCGACTTCCCTACTCAATACCAACATTCAATTCTAGAGAAAGAAAACAAGTCCCCAGTAAACAACTGCATTCATTTATACTCGTACCTACATATTCGAGCGAGTACCTATTCGAATTGTTCAGTTCGGTTTTATTACTGAGACAATACTGCCCCGAATACCCCCCGCGCATTCGGACACGATAGCCGCGACGTGTTGCGTCTGTCCATTCAGAGAGAATTATCATTGTTGTAATTCACATTATAATTTGTGCTACAAGTTACAACGAAGACAGGTCGTGCGGTGATAGAATAAGCACATTTGTATTAATATCTTGTCATAAACTTCCTGATGTGACTGAAGGAAGAGAAGAGTACTAAATTATAAGATCGGTAATTAATTACAACTGATAATGACGCAACTTCGTGCTCTAGAGGTACGGTGGTCGCGACTCGCGCGTCTCTAACGACGTCGACAATGCTGTAATCTTAGGTACCCGTTAATTAAAAAGTTAACATTTTGGGACGCAACACGCCGATTCCCCAAAAAAAATGGTCACCCAATGTTGATATCATTGGACAACTTCCACAAAGACGCGTCCAATTAGGTACATCGCAATATCATAAACTGTTGGCACTAATTATGCATGGCTTCTATAGAAATTAAGCTATATATTATAATAAATAATTTAAAAAAAAATTGTAGACGGCTGTAAAATAATGAATTTTGAAATAAATATATGTTTACTTTAATAGTTCGGTGTTTACTACTAATGGAACACGAAATGATCTTGAATTCTTGATCACCAGGCTTAGCGGTGAATCTGAGTACGTTCGTCCGGTCAAAGTTATGGCGTCCCTCACATAAGACCTCGTCCGAGACCGGGATTCCGGTTCAGAGTTGTTGACTTCGGCTTGAGAATAGTTCAGACACGACGTGATTGCATGAAACAATAAGCCATTATTTAATTATCCCCACCGTCAGATTTAAACTTGAATTTGTACAATGGCAAATGCAGCCTATAGGTACTCTCCCTCTGCCCCTGTGGTTAGCTGACCCCCTTCTGTCAACCTTGACACGGAGCCGATATGATGACCTCGCCCTAGATTCTCTTGACATTCAACGGGACCGGGAGAGTGCCGTTCCCGAAATACCCTCCGCATGCACTCGCATACGGTGGCTGCGTCTGTCCATTCAGAGAGAATAATCAGTTGTAATTCTCATTCTAGCCTGTACTACTACCAAGACAGGTCATGTGGTGATGATAACCAATAGGTATTAACAGTGACGTTACACAATAGGTTTCAGTTTCATTATTATATTTATATTCTCAATCAATCGCAATGGCCGTATCCAATTAGCATGTATTTTGGAAAAGATTTTGGTCTATATTTTAGAATAGCCGGTTAGTTGATTGATATGATAAGGCAACGCGTGTTTTGTTTCCTGTTATCCTGGACCTTCTCAGTTTTCTGGCCAGTCTAGCACTTTGGAGAATGGCGGCGTGCCGAATTTCCAACCGCCGCGTCACTGTCATGGCGGCACACATCTGGGTCAGGGCGCAGCGATACGGACGGACGAAGTTTGCAATAACTATGCACTTATATTTAGCTCTTACAGAGCGCTAGCTGCCTCGGCGACGCGCGGCGCGACATATTGTTTATATTATGTATGACAGTGTCGTTTGATCTTACCGCTAACTAATCTGCCTTAGGAGTTCTTTAATTAATTATTAGAAAATACGAGTTTTGGCGTAGATACGTCATTGACGCCGGGTTGTATAAAGTGGCTATAGGATGACTTACTTGAGATCCGAGAACTATGGAAATGACGACATAGACTTTATAAATACTTTTTTCGTGAGGTTCGAGAAACGGAAATTACATTTTCGATTGTTTTGATATCAGATTATTGCTATGACGAGCTAAGCCGCGCTCTAGCAACCTGCGATAGTGTTGTTGTCAATCATGATCAATTTTACCATTGCTAGGTTAGTGTTAGTGCACACATTATCAAGTTGCTGACAGCTTAAAATAGCATTATTGAACACAAACTATACATTATTGTAATTAGAGGAACAAAATATTATTTACTTTTGTTATTTATTGAGTATTGTATTGTGTATCTTCTTTATGTGTGGCCCAAAGTATAAACAGATTGCGCTGAAACTTAATGTCGTATGGAGGTGTACGAGTAGGTATGTATAAATATATTCAGCGCGCGGTCACAATAAGGAATACTGTACCACGCTACGTGCAAGGAAATAATTTATCACTGTTAGGTACGGAACCTTGATGTGCGACTCCAATTTATGGCCTTAATAGATATATTTATAACAAATTATTGGGATTAACTGTTTGTTTATTCTTTTATCGTACAGCGCTTTCAATTTCCAAGAGAAAACTGGTCATTATAGCTGACAAAACTCAAAAAACAGTCTTTATGACAATTCATTGTTGAATTTGAATGAATATGAATGAATAGTCAATGAATTGTCATAAATAGGACAATTCATTGTTTCAATTCATTGAAGTAGGTACCTACATACTTTCGGAACTCGATTGTCGAAGTTTTCGTGTGGTGTGTGATTCGACTGACGTCAGCTCTTGTTGTTGGGTCATACATTTGTTTGTTAAGAAAATATAACGTGAACAAAATTCGCACTCAAAACTGATAGATAACACTCTCCTACCAAGGTATTTTTCTGTCGCCATATAAACAATCTGAATCATTCGTGTCGCGCGAGTTCAGTAAAGAGAATGAATTCAAAATGTTAATGCCTGATTTTTAAGACAGTTTTTTTTTAGTAACTACGCTATGCACCCACACAGTCAGTCGAATAGCAGGATTATTCGTTGATTGGGTTGTTCTTGTTGTGTAGGCAGCTTGATCTGCGAATCAGTTAGTTCGGACTTCATAGAAAAACTATGTTATTTCTGAAATTTTGGGAATAATGAAATAATGTCTACTATAAATAAGAAATGCGGACGGCGAGAAATTTTAAGATTTTTTTTTTGTGTTTTAAGAGGATTCACTAGTCAACTCGCATGATTTATTTTGCGTAACTTTGGAAATTGTAAATTAAGAAAAAATCATATTCTGCTTTAGGTATTTAGGGCAGGAATTAAGTTGATTAGGTTACTCCAAGTATAGGTCAATATTTTATGCACAGAAAACAATAATTTTAAAATTAGCGCTCACAAGAAATATTTGTTTATAAATAAGATCTACAAAATCGATGTTTCGTATTACCCTGTTTCCACCAAAATGGGAGCGATTTTTCTTTATTTTTCATCACTTTATGAGAGGAAAATATAATGGCTTGTACATTTTTATTTTTTTCAAAGCAATTGTGAAACTTGTTTAGGTACAGGACGTCTGTTGGCATGCGTTCCAACCAACTAGGCAATTTGAAGGATTCGGAGGATCTAGGGAGCTCCTATAAGAAATAACTTAGGTATATACAAAATCAAAGCGTAGTGACGGTGGCGGCGGATACTTACAGTAAAGTATATTAACAAATAATTGCTCTAGTACTAGTACCATAACCATAATGCAGGAAGAAAATAGGCGAGTACGTTTGTATGAACGCCGCCTGTGTTTTCTCATTATAGGCAAGTAGATAGTTTAGCATTAGGTGAATGCTTGACCATTTATTGTAATATCAATGTCAAATAGGTATGTCTATGTCTTGCAATGGTTACTAAAAGCTTTACGCCAGCATTTTACCTAAATATGGGTAATAATTAAAATCGGATGCATTTTATGTTTTTGGAAAAGTTTATTGTTGTAATTCAAATGAAATGTCACATACGTATGAGTTCAAAGTAGTACCTAATCATTTTCCATAAACATTTACGCAAGCGATACATAGATAATAAATAAATAACAGATTCTTAAAGGAGCCACTATTTCTATGTAGTTCCCGCTACCCCTATTTTTGTTCCCCTTTTTTTATGTTTTACTTAAATTTACTTCAAGTCCAGCTCATCGTACGTCACATATATCAAGGCGAGAAAAAGTTGCATGCTGATCATCTCATAATATTTATTATGATTTCTTGGTATGACCTTGCAGCATCTTGGTCAGTAGCCAAGAGATACCCTTTCGCGAACGAGGAAGTCTCAGAACTTAATCGTCGACAGTCCTTTTAAATTGAACAATCTTACAATTAATTATTACATATCTTGATTTAGGCGCGTTCAAAAGAACCCACGTCGAAATTACACATTATACTCTGTACTGACTGCGCGAGGACTGACGCATGTTATAGTGGCGCAGCCTGCCTGTGGGCGCAGCGATCGTCCGTGTACACGACATGAGTCAAAATGATTGTACAGCGTGAAAATTAGCGCCATGCCTTGCTTGAACGTAAAGAACTTAAACGTTGAACGGAACGTGAACGTAAGTTATCTTTTATCGTCTTATTGTAAAACGCATGGCAGACGTTCATTTTGCGGTGAATAAACAAACACACTTCCAGATAGTCGGATAAGGGGACGGGACGAAGCGATAATTCGTCTTTATCTACCTCGTTGTGAGACGGACGCTCGTGTCGGCGCGTTGCGGGCGGGGCGCGGGGCGCGGCGGGGCGGCGCGCGGTGCGTGAGCGTCTCCGCAGCTCGCGGTAAATGGGTGAAGGTCGCACGATTACATTGCCCAAACGAAAAGCGACGAGCGTTACGAAAACGAGCCAACTGCTCCGCCGCACCGCCGCGCCGCCGACTATTGCGACTTCGCTGGCGCAGCGCTCAGCGCGCTGGTCGTCGCCGCTGGTGAAACTTTCAATTTCGGCGATGTCTGAGTGGCGGCGGTCCGCGGTGATGTAATCGTAATGTGGGCCGAGGCGCGCCGCGCGCGGCGAGCTCGACGCGGCCTACATATCGACCACACTCCGCGCGGCGCGCCGCCGAGAACCCGAGGGCCTACTTCATTCATGTCATTAAAAAAAACCTTCCGTCAACCCTGACCTACGATACCTACGTACGCTTACTTCTAGTATTGGAATCGAGGGCGCTACCTACTTATGTACTGCAAATATGGGGTAGGTATATTAGGGGATGAGACTCACCTTCTAGTTTCATGCCGACCTCAAGACACTTCTGGAAGCGGCAGAAGGGGCAGCGCTTGCGCTGCGTCTTGTCGATGTGACAGGCGCGCTCGGCAACGCAAGTGTAGACCTTCTTGTTCTGCACGGTGCGCTTGAAGAAGCCCTTGCACGACTCGCAAGTGAGCAGGCCGTAGTGGTAGCCGCTCACTTTGTCGCCGCACACGGGGCACAGCTCCTCGATGACATCCTTGGTGTCGGTCTGGTCGCAGGGCGCTCCCGTCGCGGGAGCGTAAGCGCCGCCTCCGTCGCCGGCGCCTGTCGGGAACAGGTATGACGTATCCAAGTTAGAATATCCGAAAGACATGTCTGGAGCGCACTGGTAGACGTTGCCCTGCGGCACGTAGTGCTGGTGGACCCCGCTCGAGGACGAGCCCCCGGCGTTGTTGCCGCTCGCCACGGAGCCGTCGTTAGGGCTCAACTCGAACGCGGACATGGTGAGAGACATCAAAGCGGACTGTTGCTGCTCCATGCCTTCTACCGTCTCCCGGAGGGACGCGCTCTAGGGGGAGGGCCCGAGGACCGCACGATACGCTCTAATCACTCGCTGCGCGTAACAAATCCCGGAGAAAAAATTCACACAGTATCTACAATTCTTTCTCACTGATGGTTCTCGAGCGGCACTTCCTCGACTCGCGAGGTGATAATAAGATAATATGTCACTGAACCGAACACGTTTATCCACATTTTCTTCGTTCACGATTAGCAGTGGAACAGCACAGGGAGCCGGTGGTGCGAGATCGTCAATATTCCGTCCACAGCTGCAGTGCGTCACGGCCGACACGAGCGGTCGGTCGCGAGTTCGCTTACGTATTGCGAGCTGTCAACGTGAAGCTGGCGCCACCGCTACGACGGCTCGCGTGACGCTGCAAGGACTGTCCGCGATCGACTGACGGGAGAGCCGCGTGCTGCGGCGGAGCTCCCGCATGCGCCCCCCACCACCGGCCCCGAGCCCCGCCGCGCCCCCGCGCGCACAATGGAAAACGATTAGGAGCCCGTGTAATAAGTGAAAGTGAGTCGGTGACCTACTTTCCCGCGATCCAGGTCTATGTTAGTGCGCGTTCGCGCGGTTGCGCCACCGGCACGGCAGAGGCGCGGGTGAGCGGGGGGCTTCAGGACAGCGGAGGGGCCCGGCGACCGGCGGGGTGGGGGGAGGTGTCCTACTGACCCACTTGCGTGACGCTCGGTGGCGCAGGGCAGGGTTCCCCAAAGCCTGTTGTCGTCGCAGCCCGCGCGATATTTTCGTCCGCGACCGTGTTTACGTTCGCGATCGCAAGCCGGCTCGCGTAAAAACTAGCGTTCTCATGCCTCTCCGCCGCAGACTCCGCCGCCTCCGCCGTGCCGGCCGTCGACGATGCCGCGCCGCGCCGCGCTCGCAGCCGCGGGGACGAAGACGACGACGACGCGACGCGACCCCGAATCATCGCAGATATCTCAGCAGCCACTCCTGTTTCGCAGGATGTCTGCTTTAGTTTTTTTTTTATGGAAACTGACACGGTTGGCTACATCACCTACAACATCCGTGATGTCAACCCATAACACCGGGTGAACTAGGTGCCATGTCAGGCAGGCTTCTCTTCATTTCATGTCGGCTACACTGAACTGGACGGAAACACGAACTATTTACATAGCCGGGATAAACCCTACCACCTACTAAGGTAAGAAGGGAAGGGACCTACAGTTTAACGTGGAACCTGAAACACGGTCAGCCTCCAACGGTCGAGTGGTCACCGATCCAAGTACTGACCGCGCTCAGCATTGCTTAACAACAGTCGACCAACCGCACCACTGGGCTACCGAGGCTGACATAGTTATCTCTATCGTTTAGATTTTCTAGATATCCTTCAATGCAAAACATTATTTTTATTTCCATAACTGGACCTACTCGTCCGCTTAGGTACTTATACCTACTTATATCTGAAAATGTTTCTAATACTTTTTTTTTGCACCAAAGTCCTAAATACGATACTCCTCAAACCTAATTTCCAGGATAGATACCTAGGTGTATTATATACACTTACACAGCAAACATTCAGACAGGTACATAGGTACTACCTATCTAGAGTAAGTATCTATACTTTCTTTATTCGTATACTATTTATTATCTATCCAAATTTACATTGAGCATCGTTGTATTACCCGAGTACGGCGAAGTCAAAAGGAGGGTATTGTTACAGAATAGATATTGGTAGAATAGATGTTTGGTATGTGCGTATGTATGTATGTATGTAACTACTCATGTTCACTAGTTCCACTATGGAGCTCAAACGCCTGAACCTATTTCAATAAATGAGGTATCCTCGGATTCGTGATGTGATGATAGTCCGAGAAACATAGGATAGGCGCCCCGTCGCAAAAAAAATCAAAATGGCGGCCGGTAAGCGCCATATTGGCAAAATTAAAAATTTTTTTTTACTTCAAACGCCTTTGAGTTTGGTCGGATATGGTTTTTGACAGGTTTAGCGAATCTACGGAACCCTCCGTGCGTGAGTAAAACTACAGCCTGACCGATTTTTACGATAGAGCAAAACAAAACAAAAAATAATAATAATAAAAAAAACACGTTTCTTGTATTCCCCTTTGTTACTTTTTTATATTATTTGATAATATAGGTAACCGTCATTATAACAATATTCTGTGAAAATTTACAGGACGGACGTGACGGCGGCGTAGGCTTAGTAATAGGCTTCCGTACAGAAACCAAAGTAACATGAAAGTTGATCGAAAATGTTGTAGTCGAGTCGGGACTCGGGCTTGTAGAAGTAGGTAGGTATTCGAATTGACAGCCCGACTACAGCATTTTCGATAAACTTTCCTTGTTATTTTTATTTGCTTACTTACTTTTTTATCGTACTCGTTTTTTTTTATATTTTCTACGCACAACTTCACTCGGTTCACTCTACACTTCTACCAAGTATGAGTGTAGACCTATGGTGTAGGTACAATTTCACTCGGTTCAGTCTACACTTCTACCAAGTATGAGTGTAGAGCTATGGTGTAGTGTTTATTGTGAGATTTTCTACCTACAACTTCACTAGGTTCACTCTACACTTCTACCAAGTATGAGTGTAGAGCTATGGTGTAGTGTTTATTGTGAGATTTTCTACGTACAACTTCACTCGGTTCACTCTACACTTCTACCAAGTGTGAGTGTAGAGCTATGTTGTAGTGTTTATTTTGAGATTTTCTACGTACAATTTCACTCGGTTCACTCTACACTTCTACCAAGTATGAGTGTAGAGCTATGGTGTAGTGTTTATTGTGAGATTTTCTACGTACAACTTCACTCGGTTCACTCTACACTTCTACCAAGTGTGAGTGTAGAGCTATGTTGTAGTGTTTATTTTGAGATTTTCTACGTACAATTTCACTCGGTTCACTCTACACTTCTACCAAGTATGAGTGTAGACTGTATGTAGAGCTATGGTGTAGTGTTTATTGTGAGTTGTGAGGTAGCTTGGCAGTTGAATGCAGTGAAGGGTTTTGTGAGTCGTCGGGCACGGGCAGCTGCCGCGGCGGCGGCGGCGGCGCGGCGACGGCAGTGGAGGCTAGGAGGTGCGTGCCGCGGTCGGTCGGTACCGGTCCGCTCGGCACCTTCACATAACGGGACATCTTCCCGAATGGATGGATGGCTTTATGGCGTTGTTTTTATGGCAGGTAATTACGTCTTTCTTTGGAGAAAGTCTCATGGCACATTTTCTACGGCCCAATTGTTTCTATCGGTCTCTCTTTATTTTCGTATATTATGGAAGAAAAAGGACACCGGACCAGGAATCGAGTCTATTGAATATTTAATGGTATTTTTTACTCAGATTATTTATTGTGCATTGTAGGTTCGGTACCGGCGCGAGTCGGGGAACGAGGCGGCCGTTCGGTTATATATCACGTTCATATTGTTCGAAAAGACGCAAACTGAAATGACTCCTCAACATATAGAAATAAATATAATAGCTGGAAATACCTATACTAGGGTTCCACTAAAGAATAATTGTACAATAATACTAAACTACAAAATCCATACATACATACAACATCCTATTTATCTATAATATCAACAAGGACTCAGTCTCGGCCGGCTTGTGCTGAATTTCGGCACAGTCTGCATCTCTCGTGTTCATCAATATGAAAATCGACGATTTCGTAACTTGAGGATTGATCTGAATTCTGAACATATAAACACCAATTTAAAGTGTACAAAGCACGTATATATATTATTAGTTGTGCCCGCGGCTCCGTTCGCGGTGAAGTCGGTTTAATATCAAATCGCATTTAAACGCAAGATGATGAATAAAATAAACGATCGCTTCTGTATAGCTTTTATACGCTGCCACCTTATTAGTTTCGGACGCCAAAGGAGAAGCTGCGTTCACGTAAACCATATAATTTCTCGAAGAAAGTAAAGACTTACTTTCTTCGAGAAAGTTAAATATACGGCCTAAGGCCTAAATATACAGATGTAAGGGCGAGGTCGAAGTGCCAAAGGCTGAGCTGCTTTCAGGCTTTCTCAGGCAGGTTTTTAGATAGACGTTATATTTTATTGAAGAAAGTAAGTCACTAAGACCGAGGCCGAAGGCCGAGCTGCGTTCAGGTTAACTATATATTCCCTCGAAAAAAGTCACTAAGAACGAGACCGAAGGTCGAGTGATGTTCAGTCAGATAAACTACATAAGTGTATATATATGCCTTCTCGTAGTACTTAATCAGGCAGGGTGAGGCCGAAGCCGAGCTGTTTTCAGCTAAGCGATATCCTTTGTCCAAAACAGTAATATACGAATTGCGGGGCCGAAGGTCGAGCTGCGTTCGCATGAACCACCATATTATCGAAAAAAAAATACGTCCACCAAGGGCGAGTCCGAGCGTCGAGCTGCGTTCAGATAAACTACCTGTACGAATACCTATATAAAACATCACAGATCATATTGGTGGAATCACATGAAAGCAAATATATTCTAAGTTTCGATTACTTTTGACAAGCGACTATGTTGAGCCGTTCTTGAGTTGTAAACGAACATACTTTCCTCCACAGAACTAGTAAACTCTGGAATGTTCTCACTGCCCACATATTTCCCCCCAAGATCAGTCTCGCGTCCTTCAAGAGAGACGTGAATAGGCACCTGTCAGGCCGGCGTAGTATTCGCAACCCTGCGTGCGACCGATGTCCATGGGTGTCGTTAAACACCTTATGGGTGGCTCGGCGTCACATGTCGCGTATTCTATAAAAAAAAATGCATACATACATACACACAGACAGACGGCAGACGATGGATCTTGTAACTACTTACTCGCATGCGGCATCTCCGGCGCCGCATTTTCCCATCAAATTTAACGCGCGAACTGAACCAGATACACGCGGAGCCAGTAATCTTGGATAAAGGCCAACTCTCGGAGTTTCTACACACCAAAATAGTACGCATACAAAATTTGCGAGATTTTCTTTTAATGTGCAGTAGGATGCCGTTATATCCTACAAAACGAATGGAACACGTTCGCTCGGGGTACTGGGCAAAAGCACTTCGTATTTCCCTAACCATACCCATATTTTAAGTGATTTTTTAACTATAATTTATATGCCTATAGTTAGGTAAAGATTGAAGGTATAATGTGAATACGTTATTTTAAATTTAATCTTATACCTAAATTCCCTTAAAAATATGTTGTTGTTCAAAAATGCCTTTGCTATTTCCCTCGCCATTTTGTAACGTAACATCTAATACGAAAAATGCTTCATTGAGCTTAGAGTCAATAAGACTAAGGCCCACTTGCACCAACACGAATTTAACTATAAACCAGTTTAACTCGTTAAGCTAGCACCCGTTGTATGTGGGAACCGCGTTTAAACCGCGTTTAAATCCATAACTCGCTACTTAACTCTAAACTCGTGTTGGTGCAAGTGGGCCTAAGAATCATCTAAATAAATTCAAACGCTGACAGAATGAATTTTGGGCCGTTGCCGTGCGCGAGCGTTTTTTGTATGGACGTATTTGTAACGAATCCAGTAAATGCATTTTCGAACGTTTTTACTACTTTTCACCCACTTATTTTTTCAGAGAATTTACAAGATTATATTACAATAATCTATCAAACATTATAGCTTGAATCTTTACCTTAAGCATATAAATTATAGTTATATCTATTGAAACATGGCTATAGTTAGGATAATATGATGTGATGTTTTGCCTCTTTGTGGAGATCCGTTGTCTCTGCCTACCCCACCGGGAAACAGGCGTGACGCTATGTATGTATGTATGTATGTTTTGCCTAGTACCCCCCCCCCCCCCCCCCCCCTAAATAAATTAATTACCCCTGTACTATTTTTACTGCGGACAGTACCTACTTTATGCATAAGTACGCACTTTTCAGCAGTGCAGAAGGAGTAACTACATTGCTTGGAGAACGCAATTTCTTCCAATCAACCAACGCCTTAATATATTTTTTTTCCGAAATGACGAATTATAAGCTAAAATTCTAAAAAAAATATAAAAAATTACCTAGGATTAAACCTCCGACCTCGCGTCACGTGACACCTTAGCCGCAGTAGCCACATCCAGGTCAACCCAATTGACACATTTATTGTGTCTTTGTTACGGCCGGGCCAAGTGCTACGAGGCCTTTTGAACTAGGTAGGTCTACAAATTCATCATGTCACACCATGAAAATTCCCGAAATTTCGCGAGGGGCTGCGGGTGGACGAGTAGTCTGGGAGTCGGTTTTTCTTGCGAGAAGTCCGAGGTTCGAATCCGGTCGGAGTGTACTAATGAGTTTTTCTGGCAAAAAGTTTACCTACACCTGCTCCTCACCGTTCGGAGCCGGTGTAAAACTGTAGGTTCCTTACCTTGCCCCTTAGGTGGTAAGCTCAAATTGTATCCGACTGGGTTGGAACCACCGTATGCAAGATTGCCGCATAGCAGCCTCGGCTGTGTCCTGTTCTAGTCCAGTATAGCCAGCAATCCAAAGGGGAGCCTCCGGTATGACACCTACCCTCTCAGAGGTGATATTATCTGGTCGGAGCATGTGCTTTGGCCCCTCTGACTCAGACATCCACACCGGATTTAAAAAAAGACAATTATTCTTTGAAACAACAGTCGCACCATCGAAAACGGTTACGATGCCGGACGGCGACTACGGCGACCCAATTTTCAGCACAATGCAGCAGATATGAACATTAAGGTTATTAATGTGTGTTTTATATGAATCAACAAGTTTTCCACGTAAACGTATTAACGCTAGATATTGCCGGAGGGACGTATGTACGCACGTCCACAATTAAAGTGGCTCAAATCAAAAGAGTAAATTTTAGGAAATGAAGAAAAACTTAACCTTTTTTTGTAACATTAAAACGATATTGCAATAATTATAACTTCAGATTATGAGAACGCAGCTTCATTGCTGAATGTAATACTTGTTAGCAACACAACAATTATTTAGGACATGCTTAATGCTTAATTAACACTTAAAATTAAGTATTTCTAAATAAAACCTAATATGTACCTAGTTGTATTATTATGGCCACTCCAAGTACTGTGTGGGGTCGGTACTTAATAAGAATAGTCCCACTGCATCTCTCCCCGTGCATGTCGTAGAAGGCGACTAAGGGATAAGCGGCCTGCAGACACCCGGGTCGACTTGTGGCTTTCATGGAAGACATAGGGTGCCTGGGGTAGCTGGAGACTTAATGCGGGGTTTTGCACGAAGGTCCCCAACCAAGCGGGATTAGTTTGCAGGCCTAGAGCCAACCCCAAACCAAAACAACAACAACAACAGCATGGCCACTACAAACTCTTAAAATTTTGAGTTAGGTCACTTTCGTTGTGAATTTGCGCTTAAGTGATTTCAATAGTGCCACTACCTAAAAGCGGAATACAATGTACATACTTATTGCAGTGTGCCGGATATATGTGCCTATCTGTGCGGCGCGCACGCGCATTCTCTGCATGCAGTGCGGCAGCGGCGCGAGTAATGTAACGTAATGTGACGTCACAGCGACGCCAACTCCATGCGCAAGAGTCGACGTTGCGCTGCGCGGGCGACTCGCCCGCAACAACTCTTGCTTTCGCACGGGGCCAAGTGACGCAAGCGCAGCCCGCCTCGCATGCGGAATCATACGAAAGGGAATTCGTTGCGTGCTCTTACCAGTACACAATGGGGACGAATGGAAAGTGGCGAGAAATTTCCTTTTCGTTGGATGGAGCTCTTTCGACGCTTATCTCGTTTTGGCGCGCCCAACGCTGAACTAATACGGTAATTTATTATGTTACGGTTGTACCTACTTTAAGAGTTTGAGGCGACTAAGTAAGGACCACAGAGCATGGAATACCGCGCGCCGCGCCTCTGTGATAAGGACAGATAAAGTTCCAAAGGACGACAGGCTAGCCACCTCTCACCTTGGTACGGCCCTTTCAGTCATGCAGTAGGTAAGTGTCTTCGTGCCTTTATTGTTGCTTGATAGATGTCTTGCTGTAATATTTTGCTAAACGTGATGATCGGTGTTGTGCTGTAATCTACTCAAGTTCCTGCTGCACAACACCGATTACTCTGCTTTTTTTTTAATAGTACGCGCGACATGTGCCGTCGAAACAACCCTTAAGGTGTCTGGCGACGCCCATGGCCGCATGGTCATATTTAGTAATCTGTGGCATGGTCGCATTCGGTCGCATGTGGGTAGTGATGTAACTTGAAAAAAAAACAATGTCAAAAAACATGAAAAAAAATTTTACACCGTCGTTTTTTTTCTAAATTTTGTTTTTTTTTCAGACTATAACTAAAATGAGATGAAACGCTAAATGTGATTGTTTTATTGTAATTTCAGTAATTAAAAGTGAAATTTTGTTCACAAAAAACATGAAAAAAAATTTTACACCGTCGTTTTTTTCTAAATTTAGTTTTTTTTTCAGACTATAACTAAAATTAGATGAAACTAAATGTGATTGTTTTATTGTAATTTCAGTAATTAAAAGTCAAATTTTGTTTAAATAAATAAAATTATACATAATATGAACCAACTTAAAAAATACTTAAATCTTCATCTGTGTTAGAATCGCCTGTTACACCTAACATCCCTGCTCAATTCAACCGAAACATAACCGAACGAGGATTGGGGAAATCCGTAAACGTGAACATCAGTAAGTGTTGCCAATTTATTTTGAGCTGTTTTTGTACTACACATAGACGTACCCCCGTATATTATTTCTCTATGGTACTACATAATTTAACAACATCAATTTGTAGTTCCTTTGAAACAAAAAAATATCAACTCGTATTTAACGGTAACCACCTTATGATATTTTTATTTTCGCACTGTTGAAAAAAAACGTACTTCAGAAAAAAACTGTATTTTTTCATGTTTTTTTTCAACGTTTTTTTTTCATGTCAGAAAAATAACTGTTTTTTTACAACTCTAATGTGGGGGCTGCGAATGCCATGCCGGCCTTACCACGATTGTCGGGATGTATGTATGTATAAGACTATTATAATATGCAATGTGTGTCCGTTACGGCCAATATCACCACCATCGGCTACAATGTAGCTGCCAGTTAGGCTCCTGCCAAATGATTTAACCGGAGGTGGTGGAAATGAGGGTAGACGGGTAAACTCGAAAACGTCAGCGGTAATTTCGGCTATGTATAGTCATTCTATCTAAACGAAAACCCTCGCGTAAACCTTGTGCGATTCGACCGCGCAACAAAAATACATACCTATTGCTGCTTTTTATAAAAAAAAACTGACTTTTTCTAAAAAAAAGCTGACTTTTTCTAAAAAAAGCTGACTTTTTCTTCTTTCTGTGAGGTAGGTATAAGTGAAAACGATGTAGTAGATAGACATAATATTATATAAATGCAATATAGTAGATGATAGAAATTAAATGTAGTAAGATGATAGAAATAAAATTTTGTAAATTATAGAAATTAAATGTAGTTAAGATGATAGAAATAAAAGAAATGTAGTAGATAGACCTCATATATAAGCCCGAAAACTTCGCTCTAATCCGCCAATGCCGCGAGCGGTGTCACGGCGTACTCCTCAGTCTACAACTAGTGGTTGAGTTTATGATACAATAACAATATCTATTATACAATCCTTATTGTAAATGGGATGTTTCTGCAAGGCCTTCGATATTATCACAGCGTATTGCGTAAAAACCACGACGGCGCTGGCTGCGTCCGGACTAATTTACATCGCAACGTTCGGACAGGATCTACATATACATAATTGCAGTTAGTGCGCATTGTGATTCATGTACAGCTACCGGCAGCAAATAATGCGTGTCGAGCTTTAGAAAGAGACAATCCGGTTGTAGAGTGTCGTCGCCGTCGCACAGAGACGTGCGAGTTCGTGCGACTGGGACGGCGCTCTACAACCGGGTTGTCTCTTTCTAAAGCTCGACACGCATTATTTGCTGTCGGGCACTGAAGCAGATACTTGTGCACATAATGTACGATTGAAGGCATGCGAAATGGTACATGGCGAATTAGAATTAAAAGGAAACCATAATTTTTTATTTGTGGAAACTGACACGGTTGGCTACATCACCTACAACATCCGTGTCAGCCCATAACACCGGGTGAACTAGGTGCCATGTCAGTACTTCCCTTCGGTCGTGCCGGCTACACTGAACTGGTCGGAAAACACAAACTATTTACATAGCTGTTTCGACCGCGACCGACGTTTCATTCAGTGCGGTGGTACCAACACGGGCGGGTTTAACCCTACCACCTACCTAGTAAGGTAAGAAGGGAAGGGATCTACCTTTACGTTTTACGTGGAATCCGAACCACGGTCAGTCTCCAAAGGTCGAGCGGTCACCCATCCAAGTACTGATAGATAGGATAATAATAAATTATCTAAGGCGAAGGTATAAACACGCTTGACGCTTTCATTTTGCAACTGTTTCTGTTTCACAATGTTTTCACTTCACACTGGTCACTCACAACCGTAGGTGAAACTTACTGGCAATATTGAAATGAGATACTTATCGATTACTATAAATATAAAGTGCATGCAACAAGATCGCTCTTCGTTTCATTCACTCTAACGATGTGATCTAACGAAATGGCCTTAAAAGCGAGGACAAGAAGGATGAACAAGATAAGGCATAGATTAATGTTATGCTCTAATTAGAAATAAAATGCGAGTATAAATTTATGCAACTAGGCTAAGCAACGTGCGGTTGCAGATAATGCGCCGACGCCGCGCCGCGCCGGGATCTAAGGTATAATTGTCGATCCGGGAGTCAATTCTTATCCATATACATCCATCCATAACTTTCGCTTACAATCAGGATGTTTTCTGAATACTGTATGCTAAGAGGTTTCTTTTCGAAGCCTATTTTTAAGCCCCGACGCAAAAAACGACGGGGTGTTATAAGTTTGACGTGTGAGGGTGCGGGTGTAAGCGAGAGGGGGAGACTAAGGGTGTCTGTCTGTGGAATCGTAGCCCCCAAACGGATGGACCGATTTGGATGCGGTTTTTTTATTAGGAAGCTTGTTTTGAATTATATATTATACTAGCTTTTGCCCACGGCTTCGCTCGTCACAAATTAGAATTTCAGAAATACTGAGGTAATTATCGAAAATTACCTAGATGAATAAGGCAGCTTTCGGTAAGTAGAGTACAGAGGTAACAGTTTTCATGTAAGTATAGAATTCCACGAAAGCAGCAAGTCGCCGAGGGCGAAGCCGATTCCCAAGCTCCGTTTAGTTTATGGGGGTATGGAAGCTCTATACTATAAAGCGAGCGGAGCCACATGATTAAAAATCCTTATGGGTGTTTGGCGCCACATGTCGCGCTCACAATAAAAAAAATACAATAATTATGTTAAACATTTTCTGTACTTTTTAACAATACGTAAACTTATTTATTTATTTACTTCTGATTGGTAGTTTTTGAGCAAACCCGTTACATAAACCTGCAGAACGACAGAGAGGCAACACCGCATAAAAATCTGTTCAGTGGCTCCAGAGTTTACCTTAAACATACATACATACAGACCATCCCTTTTATAAAAAGTAGAGATAGAGATAGTAAGTAAAGTAAGTAAAAAGCGTTTAATTCAGTCAGGAGGAGTATACATACATCGTGATACATGAACATGATAATAAATCTTTGATAGAAAGAGAGTAGACATAGGTATGTTACACTTCACTACGCGAGTTTTGCACGATTCTTAGAAACAAAACAAACCCGCGCATGGCCGCGTGTACATTAAAAGGCTGCGATATGCAAATTTTAGGAGAAAACGAGATTTTTGAAATTTTCAAAAATTTATTTCAGAGAACCCAGGCCACACAGAAAAAACAAAAAAATTGATCACGAAGCGAAGAATACAGAGAACTTTATAAAAAAACAATTGTGGCTTATTTACTAAGCCCTTCAAACCCCACCTTGTCGTAAACAATTCCTAACATGGTGTTTTTAGCAGCTTTTTCCAGGCTCAACCTATACAAAAACTAAAAAAACAAGCAGGATAAATAATCGTTCTGATTTTTTTTTCTCGTATTTCTCCAGAATATTTTCTGGAGAGATACAAGAAAGACACAAGACACCTGTTTCGATTTTCTTAACAATTTCTTCTAAGAAAACGTAATTTATGGTCCTCTGTCGTGTTTTTTTTTTCTTTGCAAAAGTTACATGTTATAAGAAATAAATCACTGAGCATGTTATTATAATTCATATATTTTTATTCAAAAGAAAAACAAAATCCGATTGAAAAATATGAGTATTTGGTTTCGTAAATTATTCTAACAAATGGCACATAATATAAGCCAAATCGCTCATTGTTCGCATGTTTTGCATCGGCGGAATAGGGCCTTAAGCCGTAAGAATGTAATATTAGGTATCGAGGTCACCTTTTCATTTCGCGGATCTGGGCAATCAAGTGCAACTTTCTGAATCATCAAAAAAACCTCGAGCCGCCACTAAATGCCGATTGCATATTATATTATATACACCTCACCGTACTATTTATGTTCGCAACACATACGACGTAACGCAACGTCATGCATGAGGCGTAAACGAGGTCAAACTTGGAATTAACCCGCTATAGTTGACTATAGCGTCGTCGCTAGAAATGTGTGCCAAGTGCACCGGGTCAATGTGGCGACCTCCGCAACAACCACTCTGAAGGCACACGCACACGCACACCCTCGCACCCTCCGCCCACCCTTGTCCACCCCCGCCGCGCGCCGCCTCCCCCTCCCCGATCCGTGTGACCTCGATCAATGTCAATTCAACCAACACTACAATTTCGACAGTATTAATATGTAAGAGCAAATGGGAACCTATATATCTATACATAATAATAAAATCTAATATATATATATATATTTCTATACAACAACCGGTAATAATAATAAAAGTTTAACTATATACACGGCTCTACTCGCGTTACGGATATTGTGATGCTAAGCCTACAACCATCCGGAGATATGTCTGAAATCTGAAAACACTGGTGATGAAAACCGTATATAAATCGGGTGAGCTGTTCTCGGGTTCTTTCTAAGTAACATATTACATACATACATATACATATACATATACATACCACATGCTGTATTCCAATAATTGGGTTAAGTAGATTAATCGGTGTTGTGCTGCAAGGACTCTGATAGATTACAGCACAACACCGACCACCACGTTTCGAAAATTATTCGGACAAGATATAACTTACTATCAAGGCACGAAGCCCCAGCTGTTGCATTACTCGGTGGAAGGACCGTGCCAAGATGACAGCCACCTCTCATCCTATCCCGTCGTCCTTTAGCACGGCGGCATATTGTCCTTCCTTATCCCTTAGTCGCCTTTTATTACATGCACGGGGAGAGATGCAGTGGGCCTATTATTTTGAATTACTGGCCCCACATGGGTATATACGTTGTATACCCACATACAGGCGGCAATTTAGGGAAAATATTTCAAAAATCGTGCAACAGTAGTTCGAAATGTATTTTCTCAATTCTTAGTGTACGGATTATCTGCACCGCTCCGCACCGATATACTAGATGGAGAGGGAAATACAGAACATAAACGTGTTTCAGGGGCAGGTTCGTTGCACTTCAGCAGCCGGAAAGCCTTGGCATACATACATACAAGTTGAATGTAATTTTATTTTAGGATTTTCAACAAACACTACTACCTACTTACTGTCTTGCTAATAATATCTAGCATTCGAACTCGCTAGTCCAAACAGTAATTTGAGAATAGTAAATGTTTTGATATTGCCAGCCTTTGTTGTGAAAACATACGCTGCGGGAAACCCTGACCGTGAAATTTGGCAAAACAATTAGGCAGAGAACAATGCAAAGGTTATTACGGGCTTAAAAAGAGCTACTTCATTGGAAATAGAGCATTAACTGAAACCCCGATTTAGGAAAAAAAGTTCACACTGGGTATATCGACAGAAAAGTTGGTTGGTGCCTTTTATACTCTAATATTATAAAAGCGCGAGGTCCTGTCTGTCTTTCTGTTAAAAACTTGAAAATTTTCTTTAAACTCATATTCTTTTAGATTACTTTTTAATAGGTTATACTATTAAAATCTGTTTAAAAAACATTGAACCGACTTAAAAAAACAACAACTAAGTTCTAGTTGTTGTTTTTTACAAAACCACAAAAAGGGGTCCATCTATAAATTTTCAGGTGTGCTTTTGTACCGCTTTCAACTCCAGAGTCCGAATATGAATCAATATATTATTTAACACTTTTAAGTTGTAGTTGTTGTTTTTTTGAAGTCGGTTCAATGTTTTTTAAAACAGTTTTTTATTTCATTCTTTTTAGTTATATATATATATTACATAAACATAACAAGTTCTGCGTAGAATTGGGCGTTGAACAACCGACGACGTGTTTTTCCAGTGATAACAGTCCATATATTGAAAACTACTGAACCGATTTTGATGAAACTTGCACTAATCCCTAAGTTGGAAGATACTTAATCCTGAATTATGGCAATTCGATCTCTAGTTTCCGAGAAATTCGTGGACAAACACATATACCTACGAATATTGTGCATGTCCAACGATATTACATACTCGTACATACGGGTCGAATTGATAAACTCCTTGTTTTAAGAAGTCGATTAAAAATATGACGTTCCCAACAAAGGCATAAATAAGTATTTAACCAGATGTTGGTGTTGTCGGTGTTGTTTTGGGGTTGGCTCTAGGCCTGCAAACTAGTCTCTCTTGGTCGGGGACCCACGTGCAAAACCCCTCGATCACCAGCTACCCCAGCCAGCCTGTGTCCTCCATGAAGGCTACAAGACGACTGGGGTGTCTGCAGACCTCTGCAACGGAAGATGGGGAACGGATTATGTCCATTCGTTAGTTGTCAAGTACGCTGCACTGTAACAAAACATGCTCGACCGTTTCATCCTTCGCCAAGCATCCCCTGCACAGTGAACTATCCGTAATACCTATGGTTTGTAGGTGTTTATTTAGTGAGTAGTGGCCGCTCATCAGACAAAATTCCGAGAAAGTCTTCAGTCTGGTTTAGGAAGAGCAGCTCTCGAACTCTCGACTTTCTGCACTCTGAGAGGCCCTTCCATCTGTCCCCGTGTTTTCGACACGTGTAACCTAGCTGACGGCACTATCTAAATATATACTTGAACAAGATGATTATTATCAAACGGTGTAAGCACAGATTAAGTAGTAGTTAATTCCTAAGTGTAGGTCTGGCATCTACGTCGCCTCTGAAGCGGATTTTTCGAGGGATTTTTGTATGGGAGTAGTTACGGTTAAGACTAAATTAATAGATACAACATTTGCTTGCACGCCTCTCGGTGATTTAGTCGACCACTATCGAGGTCGGATGGATTGATGGACGGATGGATTGTTCACAATGCTTCAAACTAGATGCAGATAGGGTGATATTTGCTGAGATGCCTTCAAAACTTTCATTAAAGCTGATGATCTTGAAAACGGCTAGAACGATTTCCATGAAACATCAACTTCTCGTAAATACTAGCTTTAGATAAAAAAAGCGGTCAAGAGAGTCAAACTCGCGTGAGAGGGTTCCGTACCGTCCCGTTTTCCGTGAGAATGGTTAAAATGCGATTAAGAAACATGGACAATCTGCCGTGATAAAGGGCGACAGGCTAGCCACCTTTCACCTTGTCGGTCCTTCTACCAAAGCATGCAGTAAGGTCTTTCTTATTCATTCCATTCATTAGACATCTTCGTGTCTAATTTTACTGCTTGATAGTTATTTAGCCTAATTATTTCCTGATGATTTAGGTCTTTGTGGCGCCCGTTGTTGTTGCAAGTGCCATTCACACGAGTTCTTGCAGCACATCGTTTACTGTGCTTAACCCGATTGTCGGGAAACTGCGCGACGATATTTTCTTTAAGGATAGTTATAAAAAAACGGTTTATTTCAAAAGACATTATGCCGCAAGTTCACGGCTCATGAGCATTAGAAGCCTATTGGCAGTGCTTCATCCAAGGTTGTATGATCATCACCTCGCACGTAGGCGGACGAAAGAGCGAGCGAGGAGCCTGTTTTGTTATTTCACAACAATCAATAAGTCGAATGCTACTGGGGGAATAAATTTTCAGCCTCAAGTAGGATGCTTTTCTCAAATATTTTGTCTGTCGATGAAAAGAGTCTTCCGCTCCTCGGGACTGAAAACTTAGCAACCTGTTTCTGAACCAGTCCATTCCAGTCCACTGTTTCTGTCCATGCGCGAACATACGGAGCAGATACACTGCATGCATATAGGTTGATTACGACAATATTCAAAAGCATAGAACTGCGCTGTCATTCATTAATAATTTACAGACATACAATTTACTTAATTCCTTTCCAATCCAATCTACAAATGCACAATGCATCAGACGGCTCGCAGCACCCTTTAAATCAGGCATGGGCAACCTACGGCCCGCGGGCCACATCCGGCCCGTGAGGTCTTTTTGTCCGGCCCGCGATCCCTTCCTGTAAATTATTTGGGTCCGGCCCGACTAGCCGAAATATTCATTCAAAAATCGCGCCGCGCCGGGCCGCTGCGCTTTTCCGGCGAGCGTAGCAGTCGCTTCACTTCATTCAGTTCAGTTGCATTGCAGGTCAGCCAGCTGCTAGTACGACGACGATGACGCTCGGCTTGCTTGTTGCGCGCAATTTGCGACAGGAAATATTATTGTAATATTTAATAGTGTGTTATCTACTTACTTTTACATTTACTCTCGCGTTTACTTATTATAAATAGGCATCGATGCAAGTAGGTAAGGTACACATTTTAGAAATGTAGACTTAATGTGGCCCGCGACTCGACAGCAAAACAATGATGTGGCCCCTGGACCAAAAAGGTTGCCCATGCCTGCTTTAAATGTTACTACTTAATACTTTACACTAATTGCGACAGCGATATAGATATTAATTTATTATATCAAATATTATGTTTATTTCTGTCGCCCTTGTGGACTTTGTAATTTCGCGTTTGTGAATTTTATTATTTTGTGCACCTGCTAAAAAGGGTTGATGGTGCTTCTATGATTTTGAATTCTTTTGAGTTGATAGACGATCTAGTTTGCCTCAGCCTATGTGTGTACGTACACATGTACTGTATAAGTGTATGTATACGCGATCTCATGCGCTCAAATGCTGCCTTCGCTCATCAATCATCAGCCAGTGGCTCGCCGCGCCGCCGCCACCGCGCGCCGCCCCCGCCACCGCGCGCCGCCACCGCCCCCCCGCCGCGTTGGCGTGTAGTGAAGCAGAGGCGGTGGTGGTGGCGGCGCGCGCGGAGGCGGTGGCGGGCGCGCCGTGATCGTATTTGGGTTAGTGCCATTAACTGACTATCTGTGTCAAAGCCACGCTTTACGATTACGATCGTATCGGACGTTACGTTACGCAACCGCATGTAGATTTTACAAATAAAAACGACAACTCGTGCTGTGTGTTATATTTTGCATACTCGAGTATACCCACTGTCTATTTAATTATGGTATCATACTAATATTCGTGGTAGTAGGTACACACACAAATTACCTTTATAATTAGAGGCAATACGATGCAATTAACTGTAGATACTTAACTAAATAAAAATAACATACCTAACTGTTTAAAGAAATTATTCCAGTGTGAACTCTTTCTTGTATCTACCAAGTGAACTTTCAAAATTCTAAAGTTTACTGAATCTTGACTCTTGATCTGAATGCTCTCCTGTGCTCCTGTGTGCCGTTTGTGAGTGCGTGCATAAAATAACCTTGTTAGTCTGTACCTACTCTCGTAAGTAAAATACAAGGCAAATTAATGTCGCTCTTTCTGAGACATGTACCATAAATATTACACACCTGACATTTTGAGTTTTAAATACTATCTATCAGGCAGTTGCGTAGCTTTTTGAAAACACTATTTGTTTAACTTCCCTCGATAGGAACAATCATGGTAATTACGCTGAATTTATCTACTTACGCGAAAAAGAGACATTGCTGCTTACGTCGTATGGAGCCTTAATGCACTGCCCCACTCTTTTCTATTCTGTGCCCACACTACAGGAGAACAACGTCCCCAGTACGACTGATAGATAAGCGAACTATTATAATGACCCGTAAATATAAATAATGTTGCGTAATAATTAGTCGTGGAAATGCATATACAAGGAAAAGGTTCGCAAATTTTATTATTTTAAAAACTTAAGCACCAACCTCGACACAAATACTCGACAATAGTCAACAACAGAATAGCGCATAAGTACATACTTTGTCGTTTCGGCGAACTCTAACTAAGCGCGCGTTCAATCAGGAGTCAGTGTCCGCCAACGCATTTTTTTTTTTTGCAAAGTTACACGATTTTCGCTAAAAGCCGTGAATTGCATCAAACAAAACAGGTGGGTGCAAAAAATGGGATGCCCATTGCATTCCCAAAATTGTCAAACGTTTTCTGTAATTGGACAAAGGCAGGTGGCTTTTGAGGCTAATTATTTGTTTTGAATGTGTATAATTGATAGTTTATCCGGATAACTTGCAACAAAGTGGGAGAGTGCACATTGTCTCGGTGCAAGCGTCCTTTGTGTGAGGGCACACCTCCCTCCACGCTCAATGGAGGCAAAATTGGCCCAGGGACACTTCATATTTTACTTTTTTTAAAAGCGTGTCGACCTCTTTCGGAATTTTATGGCTCATACTTTTTAAGTTAATTTGTTACGCGAACACTTGCAAAAAAAACCAACTTAGGCCATTTGCTATAATGTAAACATTTATTTTCCTGGTAACCTACATTACAACACACAATAAACGAGTGGACATTGTGACTGTTTAGTCTTCACTTCTCCCCGTTGCTTCTCCCTGATTAATTTGACGTAGTTAATTGGCCGGTTTTTATTAATAGTTGTTTTAATTTAGAGTTTGCACTATAATCAAACCGAGTTCGAAGCTTGTTAGTATTAATATTTATTTAAAAAGAACACATGTTTGTATTAGCGTTTTTACGATAGAGCAAAAACAATAAACATTGAAGAAAGAAACGAAAGTTTATTGTATGGAGACGTCCCTTAATTTTTTGCTTTTTGTTTTTTTTTTATATTTATTAGGATATCCGCCATAATAACACGTAACCTGTAAAAATTTCAACCCGCTACGGTTCAAAAGATACAGCCCTCGGACAGACGGCGTATAAGCTTAGTAATAGGGTTCCGGTAGCGACGTAGCTACGGTAGAATCCAAAAAAATATTGTTGACGTCACACGAGCGAGACTCCGCCCCGCGAAACCTTTGCATAGATATCCGCCATCCGCACCGAAGCCTGTGATAATGAGATCGCACGCGCGTAGCGCAGTCTCGACTTCTGGATAGATTGCATTCTGCATATAATAAATATGCTAAGTACTGGCTTCCCGACATACTGGTACATACGAATGGGTAATAGAAACAATTGGTCTATTTGCAGCTGACCCAGATAGGACCCCGCAGTACCGCCGCCGCCGCGCCGCGTCGTCACTCGTCGCCTCTATAGTGTAGCAGTTACCTGGCGCGGCGGCGAGGCAAGGCTAGGCCCTGCCTGCCATCAGCGCTGCCGCACCGCGCCCCCCGCCGCCGCCGACGCGTCGAGTATACCATACATAATACATAACATGTACATAACCGATGCGCGAGTCTACCGCTGTTGTCGCTCGCTCGCCCAGCCAATCCCATCCATTTAGTTAGCCTTAGGTGGCCTTATACATTAGAAGACACATTGGATTCATGTCCTGACAAGGAAAATCACCGGTCACCTCCATCCAACATACTACACGATGTCCCGAAACGGTAACCCACCTTGTCCAACCGTCATACTATATTTCACGGGAAGATAATGTCCTTCGCCGTTCACCATCATACTGCATGATGTCCCGGAACGGTAACCCACCTTGTCCAACCGTCATACTATATCTCCCAGGAAGATAATCTCCTTCACCGTTCACCATACTGCATGATGTCCCGGAACGGTAACCCACCTTGTCCAACCGTCATACTATATCTCCCAGGAAGATAATCTCCTTCACCGTTCACCATACTGCATGATGTCCCGGAACGGTAACCCACCTTGTCCAACCGTCATACTATATTTCACGGGAAGATAATGTCCTTCGCCGTTCACCATCATACTGCATGATGTCCCGGAACGGTAACCCACCTTGTCCAACCGTCATACTATATCTCCCAGGAAGATAATCTCCTTCACCGTTCACCATACTACACGATGTCCCGAAACGGTAACCCACCTTGTCCAACCGTCATACTATATTTCACGGGAAGATAATGTCCTTCGCCGTTCACCATCATACTGCATGATGTCCCGGAACGGTAACCCACCTTGTCCAACCGTCATACTATATCTCCCAGGAAGATAATCTCCTTCACCGTTCACCATACTGCATGATGTCCCGGAACGGTAACCCACCTTGTCCAACCGTCATACTATATCTCCCAGGAAGATAATCTCCTTCACCGTTCACCATACTGCATGATGTCCCGGAACGGTAACCCACCTTGTCCAACCGTCATACTATATTTCACGGGAAGATAATGTCCTTCGCCGTTCACCATCATACTGCATGATGTCCCGGAACGGTAACCCACCTTGTCCAACCGTCATACTATATCTCCCAGGAAGATAATCTCCTTCACCGTTCACCATACTACACGATGTCCCGAAACGGTAACCCACCTTGTCCAACCGTCATACTATATTTCACGGGAAGATAATGTCCTTCGCCGTTCACCATCATACTGCATGATGTCCCGGAACGGTAACCCACCTTGTCCAACCGTCATACTATATCTCCCAGGAAGATAATCTCCTTCACCGTTCACCATACTGCATGATGTCCCGGAACGGTAACCCACCTTGTCCAACCGTCATACTATATTTCCCGGGAAGATAATCTCCTTTACCGTTCATCATACTACATGATGTTCCTGGACGGTAACCCACCTTATTCAACTGACGTCATACTATATTTCCCGGGAACACAATCTCCTTCTCCATCCAACATACTAGATGCACAAGGAAGAAACGTCCTTTTCCGCCTACATAATATAATCCTACATAACCAGACACGGTAACCGGACGGTATGACCTATTTACCTACTTTTTCTGCCCGCCCACCAAACTACACGTTGCGAGAAGGTTACTTCCCTTTTCGCACCATCATACTACATGTCCTGGGACGGTGAACTATCTTTTCAACAGCCCGTCGCGTCGGCGTATCGTCGCAGCCTTCACTCGCCTTTCGGGATGCTCAATGCAGCGGATATAACACACTGGTTAGTGGGATAGGTCTTGTTTACATCGTCAACATGCCGACTAAGGCACCACGTACACGACTCGATAAATATTATGTCAGTACTTAACCTAGTATACACTGATAAAAATAATTACCGCGTAATGTACGTAGGTACTGAGTACTGACGGTATTGACATAAGGTATCGATATGGGGAGAAAATAATGTATTTTAAAAATTTTAATACTCGCCATAATATGTACTGATCCATGAGAACTTTAAGACGTAGGTTTAAAAACAATATATCTATACTCCTTATAAAGTGTATGTATGTATGTATTATTCTTTATTGAACACCAATTTGAAACCAGAGAATCAAAATTAGGTACAACAGGCGAGCTTAATGCCGCGAGGCATTCTATTCTAACTAACCTTTGGGATGTGGGAGAAGTACATGCAGGCGAACAAGAATAGTTTGTGACAATGTGTTAGATTAAAGAAATATGTATGATAAACTACGTACGAATACTACATAAATTTTTCATTGACAATATTGACATGTCACTTGAAAAAAAAAACTGTTTTTTTTTTACTTTCTAATTTGTCCCCAAAATTTGACCCCCAAAATCGAAATTCGTTCATTTACGCTATGCGTACGTGATTGGGTCTCTCTAAACTCTAGAAAATCAAATTTAATTTTTTTCCGTCCAGTAGATTCGGAGAAATAAGCTGACAGACTGACAGACAGACAGACACAAGCAAGAGTGATCCTATAAGGCATCCGGTTTTTTTTTCTCTTTTGAGTTTCGGAACTCTAAAAAACATAAGTTTACAAACACGTTTTCAATATAATTTTTCATATATTCGATATATTCATATTCGATATTTCATATATTCATATATCGAAGTTAAGACTAGTGTCTTAACTTCGTGTCCCATTCTTATATTAATTATTATATTTTAAATTTGTTTTCCATTCACTAGATTATTCTATTTTTAATTACATTATTTATTTGTTTATCTTAATTTCAGTTTAATCATAATTAGTTAAATAATTATTGTTAATACATAGTTTTAAGTTGTTTATTGTTTATTGGGTATTCTTATGGCAGCAAGAGAGCACTCGAGCTTGTCACAATTTGTGTAATTTTTCATAAATTCTTACACATATTCGTGTAAGGAATTAAACGTTTTGAGGGTTTAGGCAACGTCAGAATATTTACTTACCGATTTTGCCTAAAGAAGGTACCACTGCTTAACTTGTTTTGTTTTCCCATTAAATCTCCATAGCGTTGCAGCGGTAGATGGCGCGAGCGCATTAAAACGGGCAGCAAATACATATAAATAGCAGTCAGGGATATGTGGTGGCGAAAGGGAACGCCGCAAAGCATAGGGGTGCCCCACCACACCACCCACCCAACGTATTTGAGGCTCCTGTAAAATCTAAACATAGAGTCGCAGCCACAGAAGATGAAAACCAGTAGAAGTCTTAAGGCTACATAGAATGTAAAATTACGAATTTTCTACCTACCATCAATATTACTCACCATCTTCATCTATTAGGGCAGATCAGAAGATTTCAGCTTTTGTAGGTTTAAAAAAAAAAGTGTTTTAATTGTTGATTTTAAATATCTATGTCAGTGGCTTTTAAATATTTCTTTTCAATTCGAAGTTTTTCATTAATAAAATAAAAACAGAATTTTCGCTTACGTTAAAAAAATTCGTGCGATTAATCCTGCTTTAAACCCGAAAAAGCGGGGCGTGTCGCTATCCTACTTGCACACGCGGAATTCGTACCGTGCTTGCTTACCTTGTATGGAGTCTTAAGTGGGCGGTACCTGCATAGAACAAGTGCTTAGTCCTGAGCACTTGTCTCTCGCCCACATCAGACGCCGTTCATTGTTACTGTCATCAAGCTAAAAAATTCTAGTGAGTACTCTGTGCTGTGCGGGTTACACTAGTAGATAATAAATAAGTCATTGTGCTATTTCTACGCGTTTTTCATGTTCTGTGGTCCAAGGCGCCGCGCCGCGCGCCTCCGCCACCCCCAATATTTGTACTTCTATGCCGCTGAGTTTGATATAAACTTTAACTGTATGTTTATTGTTTCAGATGATCGGAATTACACGCCTTGGGGAGTACATCTCAACCACTATCCCAACCAGTGGCGGCTGGTGACTTCAGTTACCGGTAGTGCGCTAAGTACCTACCTCCTTAAATACCATATTTCCCAAAACATTCCCAATGTTTTTTTAAGATCGCGACTTCCGAATTTTTTAAACGCCTGCGTTGTATTATGTACGCACTACGTGTACCTAGTATGAATATTTTCAAGACATTCAATAAGTTGCAAAAAACAAGAAAATAAATCCAAACAAGTCTTTTAACTCATTTATAGTACCTTTATGAACACACCCATAGACCACAACACTACTGTAGCTTTCAAAAAGAAAAAAATAGCAATGTCCCAAAAATACTTTTAAAATGTATAAAACAAAACATTTGAAAAATAGGAATTGAACCCGGGATCACCTGATAGTAAAGCCTTACCTTTAACCAACTCTTAGGCAAATATTGGCACCACTTAATTCACAGTATCACGTGACAGAAAGTACAAAACCTAACCATATCCCATTTTAAATATTCGCGCGCTAACGGGTATGTGACATCACATGACAGCGCGCTGAATCTAGGTAGACGGACTCGTGCAAAAGGAATCGCTCGCGACGTGTCGCACGCGCGGCTATTCACGTTATAGCGTCCTTGTTTGGCGCTCGTGCGCCGCACGCAGAACTCCATTTCGGCCCATACTGTTTCTATGAAGTATCTTTTGTCTCACGCGCCAGCGGTGTTTTGCCGATCCCCATACATTCAGATAGGAGACCCGCGTGCGCTTTTCGATTCCGCACGGTGCGCGGCTTTACTCGCAAAAACGTGCCTTGTGATCTATAAAATAAGGTTGAATTCACATTCGTATTTATTTGGAGTACGATCTTTATGGTTTTAATGTAGGTATGTTGTATTGTAAGATATTATTTATTTTGAGTGAAGTGAAGACTTCTCGTGGTATGGTAGTGCGGCGCACGGGCGCACTTTAGGACCGGCCGCCAGTGATCCCAACCCAACCATGCCCGCATCGATAATATCGATATCGATGATATTGATAACGATATTCTGGTAGAAAATACGTAGATGCATTAGGTAAGTATTACCTTTTGTCCATATTTTTATTTGAGTACAACAATATATACAGAGTGTTCGGCACATGGACCGACAATTTTTTTTTTGTAGGTAAGTGGGGTAATTTGCAAGGTTTTGACCTATGACACCTTTTGTCTGGTGTCACGTGGTATCGAGATACGATTTTTTTTCTTTATTTTTGAAAATTACCAAAATCTCAGCTTTAACCCCTTGTAACTTTTTTGTTTATGATTATATCTGCACGAAATAAAATGTATTTGGTTTTACGATGTATCCTTGATCTAGTAAAAATATCATTTGATGAAGTTAATACCATGAAAAGGACTTATGACCTCCCAAAGTCCCACAGACGAGTAAAAATATGACAGAATCTTAATTTCTTAATTCATTAGAAAAAAAACGGAGAGCAATTGAGAGCTTCATTTTCATTTAAAAAGTTCGCTAGTTTATGCCATTTCCAACGATATACCACATGTCATACAAATCATTCACTATGTGGCCAAAATTAGGGATAATTTGCAATAGTCTAAACATTAACAATGTAAGCAGTAGTAATTGGAATTGGAATTGACGCGCGACCGTTACATGTTCTAAATTTGAAAATGCTCCTGAAAACGCTCTCAATAAGTCGATAAGGTGGCCCTGTTACAAAGTTATTGTCGTTCTGTTCTGGTCTCTGTCCCTAATTTTGGCCACATAGTGAAAGATCTGTATGGCATGTTGTATACCGTTGGAAAGGGCGTAAACTAGCGAACTTTTTAAAAGAAAATGAAGCTTTCAATTGCTGTCAGTTTTTTTTTTATGAATTAAGAAATTAAGATTCTGTACTATTTTAACTCGTCTTTGGGACTTTGGGAGGTCATAAGTCCTTTTCATGGCATTAACTTCATCAACGTTGTCGGTCCATGTGCCGAACACCCTGTATACATACAATACAATGATACGCAATGACAAAATAGAACAAAATTTTTTTCATCATTTTCTCAATTTTTTTTCAAAATCATTATTATAGAAAAGAAATATTATTTTGAAAATCTGAAGTATTTTTATTTCCTCTAAACACAGAATACGCAGGCAAATAAATAAATACATGCTGCTTTATACACCAGTTCGCAGGTGCGCCAACTTTCTTATATACAAATAAAATTATAATATCATCAGTATCCTTTTATTACAATAAATAGATAAAAATATCTGTATATGTATTAATGATTTACATTATATTAAATAATACTATGGATATTCATACAATAAAAAATACAAATAATAAAATTAATGCAAAATATAGCTAGGTAAACTCGACGTGTGCTTCAGTTTCGTGACATGACATAAGCAGGTCGATTGTGTGACCACATATTGATATTAAATTAAAAGGAGCCTTAACACACTTTGGCCAGTTGCCTTGTCATGAGCACTGAGTTAGCATTTGTGAGGGTGAGTGGTTGAGGTGGCCCGCTCCGTTGTTCCCCAGCAAGACCATTCCAACTATAAGTGTATGTATGTATATGTATATATTCTTTATTGAACACCAATTTATACAAAATAGGCACAATAGGTGAGCTTAATGCCGTGAGGCATTCTATTCTAACCAACCTTTGAGATGTGGGAGAAGTATATGCAGGCGAACAAGAATAGTATGTGGCAATGTATTAAGAAGAAACGCAATATGATAAACTACAAACGAATACTACATAAATACTTTAATATACGCATATATATGTATATAATAGACTTACACATTATGTACTTAAATCAGTGGTACTAAAACTACGCAACGTGGATACCTGACTGAGGGTAGTTAGTAAGCGCGTGTCATTGTTAACTGTGTATATCTTCTGCTACAATTTTGATTTTAGCCACAGAACAACGATGGGCGCCCGTCTTCCGCTCGCCGCCCCTCGGCACCTGGTCATTGCTCTATGATCTCATCCCCATTTACCTACACTACACCTTGATGCAAGACGCAAGCTTGTGCCTTCTCTACTAAGGCTGATCCGTTTCCTCTCCAAGCCACTTTTCAGGGCAGCCAAGTCCCCAACGATGGTAGTCTGGGCGTCCTGGGTATGGAGGTGTCCAGGGACGTTGGGTTTCGATCGTTCATAGAGTCCAAGGCAAAACTAGCGTCTCGAAAATTAGGGGTCCTTTACCGATGTCGGCGTTTTTTCACGCCGGTCCAACTGCTTACACTCTACAAAGCACAAGTAAGACCGGTGATGGAATATTGCAGTCATCTTTGGGAGGGTTCCCCTGAATACCTTCTTTCAGCCTTGGATTCTATTCAGCGACGAGCCATTTGCCTCATTGGTGACTCTGCACTCACAAAGGACCTTCAACCTCTAAAGCACAGACGTATCGTTGGGTCATTGAGCCTGTTTTATCGGTACTACTATGGCCGCTGCTCTGACGAACTTGATTCCCTTATCCCTCCTCTTCCTGTTCGCCTTCGCCAAACCCGCCATACTCTCGCGGAACACCCGTAAATAAAAAAATAAAAAAACCATGTTCCTCTGACGGAACTTGTCGTTGGACTCTCTAGTCTAATTATAATCAGCAAACAAAAGGGAAGTCCCCGGTTTGGCACCTTCTCGGAGGTGATATTGACCGGTCGGATCAATTATTGCTCTGACCTCCCCCACCCTCTGTCTGACTCAGACTGACTTATTAGTATGAAGACCAGCGTAACCAAATTGTCATACAAAAATGTTGGAAGTTGTGATTGGCGGACAACATGAGCTGTGCCTAATTTACTAAAGTGCGCGAAGCTGCGCTTACTTGTGTTACGCACAATGATTCATCGCGCTACATCTAATAGTTTTTATTTTTGTTATGTGATCTTGTCAGCTATATTTAACTCGCTGAAAAACAAAATTTTTCATACATACCCGTTTCGGCTGAACTTCCACTCAACGGGGGTCGCATTGGTGCAGGCGGACGTTACTGTACGTTCTACAGTTTTACACACAAAAGCAAGAAATCAAGACATACCGAGCGCGCGGAGGGAGACGGCCGCCAATCTCTGCTCTGGGGTGTTACAGGAGCTCCGAGCGATGGCTCGGAACAAGAAAGACGCATGCTGTCGCGTCGGATTAACTAACACTACATTTTATAACTATTGTTAATTAAAATGAGTTATATTTTGTTCGCTCTAAGAGTACCTACCTATACATTCTGGTATTTGTGATTTTAATTTTTTATTTCATGTTACATTTTGTGTTTAGTTTGAATTTTACGTTGGGTTTTGTTCGTCTAATCTCTCTTACATTTTTTTTTCGAATTTCTTGTTTGAATCTTCAATGGTGTAATTGTGTTTTTATAATTTTGTTATGTTCTCTTATTTCTGCGTACTGTTTGATTTCGTAAATAAATAAAAACTAGGCCACGAGCCGGTTGGGTCAGCTTGGAATAAGGTCCCAGGCGAGGTATGGATGCACTGTACGCGGCCTCCACGCTCCGCGCCGCCCCGCCCCCGCCCCCCGCCCACCGCGCTAGCTGCTGCCGAGCTGACCCGGTTCGCCCGATGACGCACTAGACTAGAGACCCTGCCTCCCGCTGCCCTGCTCCACTCCACCAACTACCCACACTAGGGGTGTACCGGATATACATATCCGTAGAGCATACGGGCTTTGTTATTATAATATAATCCGTATCCGATCTCGTAAACGTCGTCATTGATATTTTCATCTCATTCCAAAATCTTACCAGGGGAATCGATAACTTCTGCCGTAGGCCTGGCCCTGCGTATGGAATACGTACCTATATACGTGCGTGTCCGTGCAGCGTACGTGCGTATACCTACTTAGTAGGTACGTTGTATTGTGGACTTATTTCCGAGAGCTGGCGAGTTTAAATTGGGGCAAGAATCCCAAGTAGAATTTAGCTTCAGAAATAAAATGAGCGCACGATATTTCTGTCCGTATGTATGGCCCAAAAACGAATTTTGTACACCATTAACTGAGGTGCACGTTGTAACATTGCATACTAGTTACCTACTTGAATGGTAACCTAAGTAGTTGAGGTAAAACTTTACATTCGAACTGGTTGTCAGACAGCTTTCATGTATGTACATAGGTACATAGATATATGTACGTAGCACCGGAACCCCGCGACATCGCGAGCATGTGCCTATGAAGAACATGAGCGTGAAAGAGTCGTCAGAGGTGTTTCGGGCAGCAAGTACATAAGTAAGTATACAGTACTTATATATTCGTAGTCCCTGCCTACCCCTCTGGCATACAGCGTCGTGTTACGTGTGTATACATACATTACATTAGTAATAATTATGAGTAAACGTTGCACCGATGATGGACCATTGTGAGTTTATTGCGTGTATGTGGGTCAAGGATAGCTACGAGAGCTGCCGACACGCTCCCCCCCCCCCCCCTTCCTCACCGCCCCCCATGCGCCGGCGCCGCCGCCACCTCCTCCGCACTCCGAACCTCCTCCGCCGCGCTCCGCACCTCCACCGCACTCCGCACCACCACCGCGCACTTCGCAACGACCCCCTCCACAGGGCCACCAGCGCGGCGGTGGCGGCGGCGCCGTGTATTCTTCGAGCCTCCACTCGGCCACCTCGTGCGCAATTTACTTATTGTAAAGAATACAGCTCACTCATTGTAGGTATCTATATACTAAAGACTGAACTGAAATATTTATTTAGATAATGTTTCTTTATATTACAGGTTTTATGTTCCCGTACCACGTGCGGAAGCCTATTACTACTAAGCCTACGCCGCCGCCGTCAGTCTGTATGTCTGTCTGTCTGTCCTACTGCTCTGTACTTTGGAATCGTAATAGGTAGCCGGTTGAAATTTTCACAGAATACCTATGTGTTATTTATTATGGCGGATATAACAACAAATAATACCAAAAGCAATAAACACTATTATTAAAAACAAAAAGTCGACTACGAAAAACAAAAAAAGGACAAAACAAGTTAAGTACTTTTGTAATATATATGGTCAAAGTGCAGTTTCGAATACCTACTAGCAAAACTTTGGCAGTCGGATATTTGGTTTTGAAAATATAGCTTAGGTATCGATCATAAATACCTGAACAGTCAATCTGCTTTGATAATATGAAGGAAAGAACACTCGAACGCAATTCATAATGCAGGCGGAGTCGGAGTCAGCAACATTTTCAAGAACTTTTGCAACAAAAATGGTTTCACAAAATCGTTACGAATTAATATTCTAATGCAAACCCCAATTACAGGTGATCACAACCACGGCCCGACGCACTGAATGAAGGTCGCCGAAATGACTAATGAAATACACTCATGCATAACGTCGCGCCTGTTCACTCGCCTGTTCCCAAAGGGGTAGGTCGAGAGAACGGATCTCTACGTGCCACGAGTGCATATACGGTAACCCGACCAAGGAAAGCAATGGCATTGCAGGTATTTACAACGAAAATACATGCAGCAGGCGACCCCCATAAACATAATAAAAGAAAATAAAGGTAATTAATTAAACATGAGGATAGGTTCCTTTGGTAGGGTGTACTCAGTGGATCCCGTTGTTGTTCCAATGAGTACGATATAGCAAGCAAGATTCGTTAGGTAAGGTTAGAACACAGAAGAACGTTGCGGGTCAAAAATTTCGGTGTAGCAACTTACTGTGGGCCAATTTTGAGGAAGGTGCGAGTTCGGTAGAAATTGTGAGTTTCATGTAATTATTTTGTTTTCTTATTTTTCCCGTTAGGATTATTCAGCTACCTGCGGTGCAATTTGTATTTAGCACAAAGCCACTTTGTATTGAAAAATGGCCGATTGGTAAATGGAGCCATCCATGCCACAAATACATTATTAATATTACTCGAAGCCATACAATACAAAATGATAGAATACTCCACAAACTCGACGAGTTTTTAAAAAGTGTACACCTACGCAAAAAGGAACTTAACAATATATCTCGGACCTTCCGAAATTACGCATATTTATCTGCACATACACGTATGTATATGATGTACTTACGAAGCGTCTGATACAAATTGTGTGGATGCACCCCTATACAATCGACCTACCGAGGATGCGCACCAACCGGTTCTGTAGGCCTTTTATTCACAGAACCGGGAAAATGTGGAACGCACTCCCTGCTCATCTATTTCCCAAATAAAGTCTGGGGTTTTTCAAAATGGGCGTGTAAGGGCTCTTGGCAGGCCGGCATGGCATTCGCAATCCCCGTGCATCACAGAATGTCCATGGGCATCGTAAGTCACATACTCGTAAGTGAAATGATGCCACATGTCGCGCTTTCTATAAAAAATAAATAAATAATAATTTGGGGACGAATTATGTGTGGCGATTCTACGCTTTTGAATCGTACGGTCGCAGTTGTTGTTCACGTATTCAAATGGATTTCGGATCGCACGTTTCGAAGTCCATATTTATACAGATCTATGTGGTCTTGCGCTCGTTACATAAAGACGTACAGAATTGTTTTGCGCAACATTTATCCTAAAGGACATAGCGGAAACGCTCGTAGGATATTTCATCATTTCTTGTGTAATGGATCAAAAAAAATTAAAATAATGTGTTACTACATTATGTCTTCTAGTAGCTGGTACTGGTAACTTAAATACATTTCTATACTATACATACCTCTGCCACTATATACAGTCGCAGTGGGGTTTCTGTATGGGACGTCACGCGAACTGGTGGGCTGCCACGCTATCGACCGCTCATTTGTGCTGAAACACCTGCTACAGTCCGCGTCGCGTCTACCGTCAGTGTGTTTATTCAGAGGAAGATTCTGAATCCACCGTGATGGTAACAAATGAATGCTCTTTATTTATTTTTTTGTCATATTATAAAATGTTCCGTCAGATTTTAGGTTTGTAATGAATGATACTAGTTCGAATAGTTTTAATGTAGAAATGTAAGCGTATTTTACCTGTACAATTTCATGTATTTTTTTCAGAAAGCCTAATTGCCAGTACTATAAGTATAATAAATAATACTACATTTTGCTCGCGGTTTCGCTCGCTTCTAGTTCGGTTATCTAAAATAACAATTCCACAAAATCATATATCAATATATATTTTTATATAACACAAGCTGTGCCCGCGGCTCCGCCCGCTCTCATATTTCACTTCACTGCTAACCTCATAAGCCATTTAGCGTGATAGTAAGTAGCCTATAGTTGATAGGAAGAATCAAGCTATCCGTAGAATTTTGTTTTATTAAAATCGGTTCAGTGGTTCTCGAGTTATAAGCGGACAGACAGACATACACTCAGACACTCAGACAGAAAGCAGACGTTGGATTTTATTATAGGTAAGGATTGTAAAATTGTGGAAGGCTAATACAATTTAGATGTATTAATTAAACACTGTTTTCTCGAAGGAAACAATTCCCCGTAGACGACGCCGAAGGACGAGGTGGGTTCAAGTAAACGATATACGTAGGTACTTCTGGGAAGGAAGTAAGTTTAGGCCGAGCGATTTCTGGAAAAAAGCAAGTAATTTCGGTTAAAATTGTATTTGGTTGTCTATTGGTAATACTCGAATGCAAGGTCAATCACACACAGTGCAGGTACTTTCTTCATAGTCATCAAAATAAATGTTTTTCAAGACTTTTCGATAAAATATTGTGCGTATTCGCTAAGACGTCACGTCATCTACACCCATGCAAAATCAGCTTCAGCAGTTGCCTAAGTAAAGCTTTTAAGACAAGTAACAAACAGAGAAAATAACGCAATTTTAATTTTAAAATAATAGTAGGTAAATAATGTAGATACCTAAACTATATACCTAATTAGAATCCCTCCCGCCTTTCAGTAAGAAATCAATAAGTGTCATACTAGCATTGACATAATTTCCTATCAGAATGGCGTGGTAACAGCGCCCCTTGTCAGGTCGCCATGTCTGGCGAAGCTCTATTTAACAAATAAACATGTATATGTACAAACTTACCCTTTACATATGAAACTAAACAAACGAACAAAGCACTATGAAACGAAGTTTATGATTGATTTCAGACTGACTTCTAACCAGTAGGTAATATTTTAATTAATTAATTACTAACGTAATCGAACGATTATTTCAAAACGATTTGGCTTGGAATAGACGTTTTTTTAATCCAAGCCAAACTCTTTGTAATTACTTTTATGCGAAAGGTCTGTGCGTTCATAGGAAAACTTTTAATATTAAGTTAAAGGACAATGCCTCATTTATTTTAAAATGGAGCTTGAAAAACGAAATTCACTTCAGTGATGGTTCATAAAACTACAGTGGTTTCATTTCTCATCTATAAATAACAATTGATAAAGTTTACTCATTTGGCTATATAGAATAAAAACCGGCCAAGTGCGATCGGACTCGCGCACCGAGGTTTCAGCACCACCCAAAAAATGAGTTTATTATTTGTTGTTATATCCGCCATAATAACACATATTCTGTTAATTTTTCTTTCGGATACCTATTACGGTTCCAAAGATACAGCAGTAGGACGGACGGACGGACAGCCAGACGGCGTAGGCTTAGTAATAGGCTTCCGTACGGGATACGGAATCCTAAAAATTAAAATTATGGAAGGAAAAATCAGTAGGGGATTTAGAATATTCTTATTTCAAGGCTTTGGTCGTTTTATATTTCCCGCGATTTTGTACCTATGTGGCGAGGTTGTTCCGAGGGTAATCCGTGATTCGGTCGTCGATAAATTTTTTTATTTCACGAAAACACATCAAGTAGGTACATACTTATAAATTATAGCCACTTATATGTGGAGAACTACTCAATCCAATAAACATGGAATTTTCAGTGAAATGTTCTGGTACATTTAAAAAATGTTCTATTGTAGGATTATGTGCTATTATACCGCAAAGCCACGGCCGCAAGAACAGCTGTCGAACAGAACGGAACGAACGAACAGAACGAAACGTCGGTCGAAACGGCTATGTAAATAGTTCGTGTTTTCCGTCCAGTTTAGTGTAGCCGGCCTGAAATGAAGGGAAGCACTGACATGGCACCTAGTTCACCCTGTGTTATGGGCTGACATCACGGATGTTGTAGGTGATGTAGCCAACCGTGTCAGGTTCCATAAAAAAAAAAACAGCTACCTTGTCCTTCCCTCCTTGTATAATTTAATGAAGCTTTCGTCGATCACTCACTACTGCAGGCATGGCTTAAAATGTTCGGGGTAAGCGGTCCGCTAAACCGGACTGTGCAAGAAACCTATGGAACTTGAAGCTGTTCATTGTAAATGTCTCGAACCTGATGCCCTTGCAGGGTGACGACAATAAAGTGTACAAGGAAGCCGATCGACAACAGAGGTGCTGCCTGATGATTCCAAGTTAAACACTAGTTCTGAAGACCACACGTGCGGCGACGCGCAAACATTTCGATTAGCGCAACTATATATCTATAGCTAAGAAGTAAGAACCATCCCAGTTAACCCTAGCTTTTTAATAAAAAAAAACCGCATCCAAATCGGTCCATATCCGTTTGGATTGGAAGCTACGATACCACAGACAGACAGACGCAGGCGTCAAGCTTATAACACCCCTCCTTTGCGTCGGAGGTTAAAAACGAGCATGGGTGGCTGTGCCGAGAGACCAATGTTGCAGTGGACATTTTTTATGGAAGCTGACACGGTTGGCTACATCACCTACAACATCCGTGATGTCAGCCCATAACACCGGGTGAACTAGGTGCCATGTCAGTGCTTCCCTTCATTTAATTATTCACCTCTCCTCGCGAAACAACGCTCAGTCTCCATGCCAGCAGATTTGCGGACAATTTCTGGGCTATCTATTTAGCCTGTTATTACGATGTCGGGAACTCTTTAGGGAAATACTCGCCGGCAGACAGGCCCATACATCAGCAATAACCGCACTAGTGAGTGACAAGATGCACAGAAACAAACAATTTGGAAGTATTCACTTTGGACTACGGGGATAGGTAAAGGCAAGTCATTAAGCATTTATGTGTCCACAACTGGACATGAGCCTCTTTAATTTTTCTCCAGTCCCCCGGCCGCGTATATCGAAATGCTACTTCAATACGTCCCCGCGGGCTGGGACGAACTGGATTAGTATTTCCAAATGATAAAATGGTGTTGTGCTGTAATTTAGCAGAGTTCTTGCAGCACAACACCGATTACTCTGCTTACCCCGATTGTCGGGATCAGCGTGTGTGATATATATGTATGTATGTATGTAAAATTGCTTGTCTGTAAAGTCGGTTTACGGACTAGTTTTACGTGATGACGTGGAATAATCGTATTACATAGAGCAAAGATCAGTAATTATATTTCCAGTAGAAAGATTAATCATCTTGTGACTGGCCATCAATAAACTTGTGTTGTCTGATCTTGACAGTTTTACTTCTTAAGACGTTTCCATGGTAACTTTGACTATACCGATTGTGCCTCTCTATCGCTTGTTACGCGCTCTCGCTTGCACACACAGGCTCAGATGGAACGTGACACTTTTTCGTGTGTGCAGCCGGTGTTCATCAATTTATAAGACGTGACGTCATCACGTCAAAATTGGTTGTCTGTAAAGTCGGTTTACGGACGATAGTTTTACGTGATGACGTGGAATAATCGTATTACATAGAGCAAAGATCAGTAATTATATTTCCAGTAGAAAGATTAATCATCTTGTGACTGGCCATCAATAAACTTCTGTTGTCTGATCTTGACAGTTTTACTTCTTAAGACGTGTCCATGGTAACTTTGACTATACCGATTGTGCCTCTCTATCGCCTGTTACGCGCTCTCGCTTGCACACACAGGCTCAGATGGAACGTGACACTTTTTCGTGTGTGCAGCCGGTGTTCATCAATTTATAAGACGTGACGTCATCACGTCAAAAAATACTATGTAAAACTAACTAGGTATGCCCCGTCTCCGCACGCAGCACGTGTGATGTGAGCACGATGTAGTCGGGCATGTAAGGATTCTCAGTCTATATCATTTTCTGGTCATATCATATATCATCTACTGGTCTTTATGAACAAATTTCCTTGCTATTTCCTTAATTTTTAGTAGAAGGGCTTAAGATAATTACATTGTTTTATTATTTTAGATTCACAACAAACTAAAAATACCTTCACATTTATTTCTCGAAGAGCTTTTTCAACTATGGTGAACATGAAGTTAATTATTCTAGTGAAGTCATGCAACACGAGTTTACAGGTTTTACACGTCACGGATTTATATGGTGGTTAACTTGGAATCGAGCTACTGAGTCAACCAACAGTCGCGGTGCAGCAGTGGCGACGCGACGACAATTTATGATAAAGAATCCAACTAATTAACACAATACGACAAGGCTTTTCAATATAACTAATGAAACCGTTAATATGCGTTAACCGTTTTTTTTAAATAGCAATGGTAAATTCATATGTACTTGCCCACATAATTAATTGTATGTATACGAAAATTTAATTTCATTTTGATTTAATTTAATTAATATTTTATTTTTTAATTTAAATTCAGTATGAGTGGTAATTAGGTACACATATTTAATAATTGTGGAGTCTAAATAATTGTTGATTTATAAATTGATTCAGTATTGCGATACTCTCACGAGAGAGTAGTGTTAGTGTTGCATTTTGTAGTAGCACTTTTGTACAACCCAGGCAGGCGATCAATATCCAAATGCTCTACAAAAATTGCAATACATGATTTGCCTTTGTCTTTGTTAACCATTACATATTTGTTCAAGTTGGCACACAAGCACTGCGTGTCTCTTCTCTACATCTACATCTTCTCTTCTTCTTCTTACATTCTATTTGATTTTTATTATTGAAGGCACAAACTCCGGCTCGCGAGCGGAAGGCTTCCTCCAGGGCCGAGGTATTGCAGGTAAGAAGTGTCGGAAGACCGAGATATTTGTGTTTCCGTCAGAAAAGGCAAGGCGGGATTTATCGTCTCTAGGCGGCGATGGACGACATTCAGGTTGGTGTGCAACCGGACATCGGTCGAGACGACGCAAAATTTGATTTTCTTTTTTGAGAATTTATTTGTGAAGAAGGGAAGGAAGACCGTGAGTGTTGTGTGAATGTGAACCGGCTATGTTGATTCACGCGTAAAGTGTGGGCCCTAACTTCATCGTTTACTGTTCAGGTTGGTGGTGCAGGGTGGCGACTGGCGACACTGAAGACGGATCCCCGCCGGGACCCTTACACCGGTCACCATCCGGCACGATGAACCACTCCGGGATTATGCGCCGGTTGACAGATCTTTCTCTATCATCTGTATTTCTACTTTGTTTTCTACATCCATCTTACCGGTCGGCTCTATTACTATATCTCTATCTTACCTATCTCTTCTCTTCTCTACATCTTATAAACTAAAGAGTCTGCATGTCTGTTTGTCTGCTCTCATATATCTTGAGGGTTTTTGCAGCTGAGCTGATAATTGTGAGATTGGGCTGCACATTTTCTCTCGTTTCTCGCTTTGATATAAGTAATATCTGCAACCATTCGCGTTATAGGTAACTATTTTTTAATATTACCAGGAAACCTAAAGAAATATCGAATTCCTTTCACTTTTACTCTTCTCGCCATTTTATTTAGAAGTTTGCGCGGCGAGGGCGTCGCGTCTCGTTTTCGTCGACGTTTCGTCGTCAGTTTTCCGAGCGCGCAGTTGTTCGAAACGCAGACTGTATCACCTTTACATTCAGTCGGTGGAGTCCGCGCCGCGCCGCGGTTGGCACATTACCATAAATCCATCACAAGCAATACGCATAACTTTGCACAACACTCCGGGCATAATTAGGCGCTGGCCTACTTTTTTTATCAAAGCTCACACACAAGCGCAATGCGCGAGCGCTGGCGGCACCCACACCCGCGCGCTCACCTTCACACGCGCACACCGCGACACACCGACACACTATCGCACGCACCCTCACGCGCGCGAATTGCAACACTCGCTTACCTGCGTGCACTCAATACATACACAGACTTCGCCAACACAACACATTGTAATTTTTAGATGCAAGTGAATCGTCCGTCCGTCGCACACACCGACGACAACGTGGCGTAGTTATTAGGATATAAGTATGAATATATTTCGGTATTCTATATTTAACACCTATTTTTAATATTATCTCTGCATCCTTGATCTTTAACTCCTCCGACAGTAAACAGAGATTGACATAATTTATTGAATACTTTGTAAGTTGCAAACTGAAGCAAATGGGATCAGTCAGTCAGTGCCGCCCGGGCCGGCCGCGGCCGGCCTGGTTAGCGGCCGAGCGGCGCGGGACGGGGCGGGGCGGCGCGCGCGCCAGCCAGGCAAACTTTATCCATCAAACTTCTGAAAATTCTTTTTTTGGAACGACCAAAGATTAAGAATCGGCTATCTTTTAGAGACGCCTCAATGAGGTCGATAGCACTTTACGGTGGGAAAATGACAGCACCTAACAAAGCATGCAATGTATAAAAGTCGTTTGCGCCATCTGTTATTAAATAGTGTGACTAATCTATTTTCATAAAATGTATCTTGTATGGGGGCACCCCTTAATTTTTAACTTTTTCTTATTTTTCTTATTTGTTGTTTCATAAGCCATAATAACGCATATTCTGTGAACGTTTCAACGGGCTACCTATTACGGTTCAAGAGATACAGCCCTCGGACAGACGGACGGACGGACGACGGAGTCTTAGTAATAGGCTTCCGTCTGGGATACGGAAACCTAAAAATGATTACTATTTACTTATGCTTATTTATTTATTACTTAGAAAAATATACATAATTCAAAATACTTTAAATTCTGGGTATGTTAAAATCTAAACAAAAGCATATAATGTAAAGTAACTTATAAACATTTTAAAAATTATCTCCTTCAATATTAGGTAAAAACTGGTGGGAAAATCTATTGAAGGATCGTTAAACAACATTTTTCATTGAACCACACGCTCAATAAACTATTTACCTACTGGTTTAGAAACATTTTGACCATAACGAACAGAGAAATTTGAGAACGTCTTATATATATTTGTCGGATCTATGTAACTGTAACCTGAACTTGCTTGTCGCTTTCAAATGGTTCAAATCAGTAGAGCGTCTTCTAAAGTGAATACCTACTAGAGAGCATTCCAGAACACGTACCAGATGGTATTTCATCTCGAGGGTACCTACTAAGTCGATCCAGTATTTCGCGGGTAAACCCCCCCCCCCCCCCCCCCCCCCCCCACCCTCCTCCCTATTGCTTATTTATTATTATTATCTTTAATATAGGGATATTTGAACACTGTTATATATACATACATATCACACACGCTGAATCCCGACAATAGGGGTTAGCAGAGTAATCGGTGTTGTGTTACAAGAACTCTGGTAAATTACAGCACAACAGCGACGACCATGTTTCGCAAAGTATTCGAACAAGATTAAATCGATCAAGCAGCAAGTAAGGCACAAAGACCCACCCTGCTGCATGACTCGGTGGAAGTACCGTGTCAAGGTGAGAGGTGGCGATCCTGTCGCCCTTTAGCACGGCATCTTGTCCTTATCCCATTGTTATACATTGCATACAAATTACTTAAATAATAATAATTGTATGCACATTTTCATAAATTAATTTGATTCATTTCATTAGTTACATCGACCTAATCAAAATTATAAGTAGCATAATATGATATGAAACCACTTTCTCTACAAATTATAACACCCCTCTGTTTTTTTCGTGGGGGGTTAAAAATACGATACTACACAGAAAAAGATGTGTCGATAAAAAGAAATAAGCTCGGAAATAAGCAGAAATCGGAAGCGCGATTGGGCGAGCCGGCTCTGAGAGCCAAGGTACGCGGACAGACAGAGGAGAGTTGTGATTGTAACAAGGTAAGGAACATAGTGGTCACACAAAACGGAACGGAACGGCGACTGACTGGTAGGGTTGCCAGATTTTCGCCATTAAAAAAACGGACAACCAAAAACTCTATTATTAATTAGAGAATTTTATTTAGATTTTTAAAGTAAAACACATGAAATGTTAAGAAAGAAAGTTTTGTTCATACTTATGTCACAACACAAACAAGTCATCATAGTACAAACAAATCAATATATCTTTTAGGACTCGCCCCGCCCGCCGCCGCCTGTCTTCCCCGCCACCTTCCTTCCCCCAAAGCGTGCGTGTGCCTAGCAATAGCTTATGTATGGCGGGAATAGAAATATTGCAGTATTACCGGGCGGGAAATTTTAAAACCGGACAAAACCTGGCCATATTTTTGGCCAGGCGGCAGGGGCTTCGAAAACCGGACTGTCCGGGCCAAAACCGGACATCTGGCAACCCTACTGACTGGTGAAGTGACCTCGGACAGATTTAAGCAGCTCAGTGTTAGTGGCGCCGACGCACACACACGAGCGTAAACAAATCGTGTGGACATACCTACATTCTAAAGAATCAAAAATAAATTTCTCACGTATGTAAATAAGGAGTGCCTTGACCTACTTTTAGTAAAATTAGCAGTATTTTTATTATGAAATCGTGCGTGATGGATGAACGAAGACCATGTCGTCCGAGCAGAGTGTACACTAGTTCGTGCGGCGCTCGTGGAAGTAGTCAGAAAGTGTCGTTTACAATAAAACAAAAAAATTATAATTAAGGAATGAGTTCTAAGCTCACAACTTACGTAAACCATAACCTAAATAAAATTTAAATAAACACTTTATTTAATAATTACGTTACGGGACGCCTGTTTATTAAAGAAAAATTCTAGAACGCGATAAAAAATCAAGGAAAAATTACCTACTATTAGTAACTTATATTTTTTTAAGATTTTGGAAGAATTTTCGGAGAAATACCCTCGGGCAGCGCGTGTACGGTACGGCCGGACGGACGGACGGAACGACGACGGGCGGACGGTTATTCTGCAGTCGCTCTCCGTATTTGAAAGAAAACGAATAACTTTCATGTAACTTTTCACAATGTTCACTTCATTAAGGTTCGGAAGGTTGGTAGGGACAGAAATATCTGTAACATTTTATTATAAGTTTTTAATGCCCAACTAGACAAAGAAAATAAGGAAAGGTTTATTTTTTTCTCCCTGCTCATATATTCCCACCCAAGTACAGTCTCGGATCCTTCCAAGAGGGGCGTGAATGGGCACCTGTCAGGTCGGCATGGCATTCGCAACCCCCGCATACGACCGAATGTCCATGGGCGTCGTTAGACACCTTATGGGTGGCTCGGCGCCATACGTCGCGCTGTCAATAAAATAAAATAAAAATTTAAAAAAAATCGCGAGCACTTAATAATATGTGCACGCGTATAGGACCTAGCATGGGGGCCTAGTAACTATTTATCTATCTGTGGTATGGAGATGTATTAGAGACCAAGGAAAACTGAAAATGAACAGGGTCGCATCGATTCAGCCGCCTTAGACAATTTTGAAACTGACCGGGACAACAAAAGTGTCTACTATGCCAATAATAACTGCATAGGTCATCCCGAGGGTCATCCAGTGGAATATTAGCATTTCCTATTGGTTACAAATATATTTTTTTTATGAAAACTGACACGCTTGGCTACTTCACCTACAACATCCGTGATGTCAGCCCATAACACCGGATGAACTAGGTGCCAGTGCTTCCCTTCATTTGAATTTTTTTATATGAAATGTTTATATCCTGTTGCGGTTTCGTTTGAATTCGTAGTCGCGTTTTTTAAATATCGAACTTACGTCACTCAATTCTAAACATTTTCTACGTAACTTTTCAACTCGGGCAACCTCAAAGGTGATCAATACGTAGTGCTTGCTTACTTCAGCAGGCAAGTTGATCTCGCCATTTCAACACAAATGAGCCAACTCATACATAAGTTAGGCTAGGTTGCAGGGCTTTCAAGGGAACTACCGACAGAAAAAAAACATTACAAGTAGTAGGTAGGCATCTATGGCTTCAGGTTACATAGGTCCTTACCTTACTTCAGGAAAGTTGAGCCACTCTTAGTTTTATGGTTGCGGCAACAAATTAAACTTCTACGAAGTTTGTCGGAGGTGCAGTTTTCATCAAACGAATAATAAAATAATACAAGTATAAATACATTAAGTTACAGATATGTGAAGAATCTAGCGAAGTTTATTTTTGACGTGATGACGTCACGTCTTATAAATTGATGAGCACCGGCTGCACGCACGAAAGCGTGTCACGTTGATATTCAAAGTTACCATGGAAACGTCTTAAGAAGTAAAACTGTCAAGATCAGACAACAGAAGTTTTGATGGCCAGTCACAAGATAATTAATCTTTCTACTGGAAATAGAAATTACTGATGTTTGATATATCTACTACGATTATTCCACGTCATCACGTAAAACTATCGTCCGTAAACCGACTTTACAGACAACAAATTTTTTCATTATTATTATTTTTTTATGGTTTCTATACTTAAATAACGTCACGCTCACGCCACCTTGTTTCCCAATAGGGTAAGCAGAATCAGCTGATCTCCACTCCACGTGCCAGTTGTCACGATGCCGTTGCCTAACTTCCGTTAATGACAACTTGATTACGGAGGCGATTGATAACCGGCGAGTGTACCGGTGCCGTCTTTTTTTCCTCTAGCGCCCCACACCACACACAACTGACTGCGGGAACGAGACACACCTATAATAGGGGCAATAAATTTGCTAAAATTGATTTTTATATTTAAGAACAACAAATATAGAAGTATGCGGACTTATCACTACAGGTAATTTCTTCCACTCAACCCTTAGTTTTACGATATTTATTATGTACTAGCTGTGCCCGCGACTACGTCCGCGTGGACTTGATCTTTCTCAGCCTGTTATAAAACGCAACGTGACTCTGTCTGTCCGTCCGTTAGTATGATTCAATTGTTTTGGTGTTTTTTAATTGGGCAGGTTATAGATTTGATTCGACCTACATAAGTGAAGCCGCAACCAATGGTAATTTATAATCTACAATAACGCTTCTCTGTAAACTATATTAGAAGTAGAATATCCAGGAATGTGTGCATATAAATTATTTGAATAACTAATACGGGAAAGAGCCACGTATAGCTGACCGTGCGAAAAAGCAACTCAAACTTAGATCTAAGCCTGCTACCCAACCAATGACAGTGACCAATCAGTAAGTCACAGCCTCAGGTCACAGCCTTCTCTTAATAATACTTACATACTAAAATACTATTTTACTATTTATTACATGCGTATATATTTATAGTATTTTTTTTTATGGATACGCGAGACACGTGGCGCCGTCAGCATGGATTAATTCTTCTTATGCTTCTTGGTGATTATCAACAGTCGACCGCCCGCACCACTGAGCTACCGAGGGTTCCATATCGCCATGTCATGGCTAGCGCCACTCACGCCATCTATATAGTGTTATGTAATGCTTCATATTAGTTAAATGTCATGATTAGTTAAAATGCTTCACGCTCTATTCGGTAGATGGCTTTTTGGTTTCTTCTATGGGAATCCCGTGAATTTTTTACTTTTTCTTATTTTTTGTTATATCGGCCATAATAACACATATTCTGTAAAAATTTCAACGGGCTACCTAATACGGTTCAAGAGATACAGCCCTCGGACAAACAGACGGACGGACGGACAGACAGAAAGGCAGACAGACGGCGTAGGCTTAGTAATAGGGTCCCGTACCGAATACGGAACCCTAAAAATGAAAAAGGATAAAAGAACTAATAAATGTAATTACCAGATAACAGCGCCATCTGTCATTCATTAGTTGACGTATTAAATATATATAAACAATTTTATCTGAAGACGTCAAATTTGTCGAAATATCATAAAAAATATGTGTTTTTTATTTAATAATATAAATATAAATAATTATAAAAATAAAAACAGATAAAAACTGCACACAGGAAATTTTTCACCGCGCACAGGAAACTGCACACAGGAAATTTTTCACCGCGCACAGGAAACTGCACACAGGAAATTTTTCCTTTTCCATGACACTAAACAAAAGTTCTACGACGACGCACGCAGCGCTGCGCCGGCGGCGCGGTGGTGGCGCTATGAGATATTTTCTAACTTAACTTAAAAAATTTATATCTTTTGATTCTGTGGGTTGATTTTGATGAAATAAACACTAAATGTTACTCGGAATAAAGCTTAATATTTTTAGTAATTAGATTTTGAATCCAATGAGTGGTTTTTGCGTGATGCGCGCACAAACGAACAAACAAACCAACAAACCGACAAACCGACAGACAAAAATTTCAAAAACTATATTTTTACGTTCTATTACTTATTCCTTCCGTCCCCCAGTTATTGTTTTGCAAAAATAGACGACGCACGCAGCGCTGCGGCGCGGCGGTGGCGTGGTGCTATGAGATATTTTCTAACTTAACTTAAAAAATTAATATATTTTGATTCTGTGGGTTGATTTTGATGAAATAAACACTAAATGTTACTCGGAATAAAGCTTCATATTTTTTAGTAATTAGATTTTGAATCCAATGAGTGGTTTTTGCGTGATGCGCGCACAAACGAACAAACAAACCAACAAACCAACAAACCGACAAACAGACAAAAATTTCAAAAACTATATTTTTACGTTCTATTACTTATTCCTTCCGTCCCCCAGTTATTGTTTTGCAAAAATATTTAATGTACAGACACGGTAAGTCTACGATTTTATTATATGTATAGATAGATATACTAGATAGATAGATAGATAGATATAGATATTACTAATTAAAAAAACACATATTTATTATTATATTTCGACCTATTGTCCTACCTAATATAATAATAAATATGTGATTTTTTAATTAGTAATATAGGTACATAATAAAATAATAAAAATAACTAGAACCAATACTGGTATAAAAAGTTGTTTTACGAGTAAATATATCGTATAATTATTATATTAATCATTATTTTTAATTTCATTATTATTTTAATTTCATTATTCCTACAAATATATTCCTAAATATTTTTCAGTTAATTGTAGGTACCTACGTACTTTATTCTAGGTAGATACCTAGGTACGTGTAAATGTGCGGCGGCGGCGCGGAGTAGTCGTCTCGTCGTCGGAGCGGCACGGCAACGCAAACAGCCGCACCACTACACGCGCGCACAGTTTTCCACAGCTCCACTGTGTGAAGTGTAAAACAATCGCATCGATACCACAATCTAGGACAAGGTTAGCAGGCAGTTAGAAACTACGCGCTCGAGCAAGCTTCACAAATAGGAATTAGTTTGTTTACGGAGCCGCCGCCCAACACCGATGCTGCTGATAACATTCATGGACCGTAACAGGCTCGATAGTTGTAGGTAAATCATCGTCGCGATGTCATCAGTAAATAAAGCCAAATGCGACAAACAAGTAGCTGGAACAAGTAAACAATCAGTGCAGCCCGATACATGTATTAGTACCTACATGCCTATAAAGCCTAGTTAGTGCCTGCTGCTCGGAAACGGGGTCACCTAATCAAGCGAGCGGGCCGGGCATCGCGTCCCAACGGGAGAGCAACATTTCAGTGGAATAAAAAATAGGCGTGGTGGAAGGAAATACGTAATCAAATCAACGAGCGTATAAAGAATCATTTAAATAAATAATCACAACTTCAAATAATTTCTTTTCTTAGTGGCATTGGCAGACACCATAAAAATAATACCTACCTGTTGTTATAATAGTTACGAACAAATAAATATAAAATACATGTATTTTCGTTATGTTTCAATGTCCTATTTAAATTTCGGCGATTCCTTGTGTGGGAAACGCTCAATAAACAACAAAAATAAAATAAAAGCCGCGAATTGCGAGTCGGACCTCGCACCGAGGGTTCCGTACCACTACACGTATTCACCACATAATTTTTTTTTTATGGAAACTGACACGGTTGGCTAAATCACCTACAACATCCGTGATGTCAGCCCATAACACCGGGTGAACTAGGTGCCATGTCAGTGCTTTCCTTCGGTCGTATATATTTGTATACGTGCGCACACAATATATTTGTGTTATGTGTTTACGAAAATAATTGTGTTTTGCCTAAATAAAAACTATAGCAATGGTTTGATTATCAGGTAAACCATTGCTACTTGTAGTTAAAATATAAAAAATCCTTTTTTTGCCGCAATATTAAGTACATTGCCGAAAAAACTGAACTTTTCCTGTAATCTATGGCTATATATAATTTTTGTATATATAAAATTATATATAATATATAAAATTGCATCAAGCGTACGCTGATTCTACGAGACCAGTAATAGCTTGGGTGAATGAATGTATGGGACATTTATTAGTATGGGGCTGCTGGGCAACGCTTATTCCCTAAAAAAAAAAAAAAAAATTTAAAAATTTAACATTTTACACTGTTAGACACGTTACGAGTAGATAAACTTAAATATACTCAGAACACTGTCGTCGTATTTTATTTTATCCTGTAAATAAAATAGGACGATGACGTACACATTTTCTTTAATTTATGCTTTTACCCAGTCACTGGGTCCTACCTAGCCTCAAGTCAGAACCTTCCGAGATCGATAATACGCTTGAGCTGCCTCTAGTCGGGTCGGCGGGAGTACTCGGGAGTATACCTACAGTTGATTATGTATGACTATCTACACTACAGTATATAAATAGCTCCCCTGCATAAATAAATTAACAAGGAACAGTATATTGTCTGTCGCCGTGAAGGGCACAGGGCGATATTAACTTCGGCGCTCTTGATAGTAAGATTTATCGAAATCGGCAAAGGGCGCGCGTAACTCAAACGCCCACTCACTAGATGGCGTCGGAGAAAGGTCTCCTATATGGGTCGCCCATGACAGTTCGCCCTTCACATACTTAACCATTGATGAGACGAGACTACACGTTGGAATCTTTTACACCTGACACCACAACTATACAGATTTCCTTATCCTGCCTCAAGTTTACGTGGTTACATGCTTACCTACGAGTATTGTATTTCAATTATTGAGCTCGCAGTAATACAATATAATAGTACAAATCTAGGTATACCGCCAAGTGCGAGTTGGACTCGCGCACCGAAGGTACCGTACCATCACACAATATATTTGTATTATGTATGTACAAAAATAATTGGTTTGGAACAACGCCTAAATAAAAACTACAGCAATGGTAAGACTGTCAGTCATTCGTGTAGTTGAAATATATGAAAATATATTTTTTATATGACGTAACTATATTTTTCCTTTACTTTTGCTGTGAGACCTTGCTCATTGCCAAATTTGATTACTCTAGGTCAGCGGTTCCCAAATAGTGGTACGCGTACCCCCAGGGGTACGCAGGCTCAAGATAAGGGGTACGCGTGGGCGCACTTGACGGCCAAAGAGAAAGGGGCCCACTTTTCTCATTTGTGAAAATTAACTCCACTGATGAATGCTTGATTGGTTTGGGACCTATTTCGGAGTAAAAATAACAATCATATGAATTTTTTTTTAATTAAACATTTTGCTCAGCGGTACTTGGGTCTCAGAAAATTTGCTAAGGGGTACCGATTAAAATATAATTGGGAACCGCTGCTCTAGGTCAACGAGGACGGGTTTTGATTTGATTTGAGTTTGTTTGCGAGTATCAAAGTATCTTTTGATTGCGTTGATTTAAAGCTTACATTTTCTACACTGCGATCCCTTTGATGAACGCAGACCTTAGTAGGTATTTTAGTCCGACGTAGAGAGTCCGACGTAGTCGCGGGCACAGCTAGTTTAACAATAAGTATGCAGGCAAATACACAGAATTGTGAATACAATTTCATTTTATAGTAAGTACCTACTTACTTAGTATAGGAATTTAATATGTAGGTAAGTTTATTTTCTTTAACTCAATGAAATTAAACTTATATCTACAGTATTGCGAAGGAAATAATTATGCCTTGAACACTAACAATGCTAAAGAGTTGACCTGTAATGTACTACGTACATAACATGTAAAAGTAAACAAAGTTGACTGAAAGAGATTGCATGCAGGCGGCTGCACTTGAAAGTGTAATACTTAACCTACGCGAGAGTGCCAATACAAATTGGCACTCTCGCGTAGCTATATAGGCTGTTCAAAGAGACTGATTCTCGACTTCGCCAAAACGTCGCCCACGTGCAGGTTTCGCCGCCTGTGGAGGCTCTGTTGAAAGCGAACCCAGCAACGTGAGCATCATGCATGAGACGTGAGTGACAAAACATAACGCGCGGCGGGCGCGCAAGCATGTTGCGTAACATGTTGCTACTTACGCCCGTTTGGTGCGAGAAGCCCGCACGGAACGTGGCTGGAGGCTTCAATAGCTGACTATTGAGGCTGGCTGGTTTTCGAGGTTTGTGTGAAGTTTCGCCTGATGACGATACTTCCAAGGGTAAGTAGGTGTATTACTTCGAGCTTAAATTTACTACTGGTAGGTAAGAATGTAACAAAGACATTAAACTAACCTGGTTTAATTTTAATTTCTTTGGAATGAAACCCTGTAAACTTGAGGGGGAATAAGGAAATCTGTGTATTTGTGGTGTCAGGTCAGGTGTGCCGATGCAAAACAGATGCACGATTGAGGTCCGGCGCCTGTAATGGGGGGGGGGGGGGGGGGGGGGGCAACCTTGGTGCGCGAGTACACCTCGCACTTAAACTCTTTTAAATATTGCAACAGATAGCCAGCTGCGCTAGCTGCGCCGTTAAACAGTATAATGTCATTTGAATAATTCGATATTATTCGATGACCTAAATACAATAAACATGGATGATGTGATCTATCGTGGGGATGCGAATAAAACAAAGGACAAAGGCGGATTGAGTAGGTATCTTGAAATTGAAATGAAGTCGACGACATACTAAGGTTCTCCTTTGCATCTAATATTTTGGAGTGTTTAGGGCTTAGGGCTTGTTAGATAGATAAGATACAAAATGTGGGCTACGTAATGCTTACACAACATACGTAAATACGCGTACGCATGCGTAGTATGCTCGGTAGTATGTTACAATTAACGTAACATTACGTAACGTAAGTTTAGTTAAAGGCAAGTTGTATATAAAAAAACTCTATAACGTTTCTTGCCCGGTCATAGATTGCATTGCTGAAAGGAATGCTATTTCCCAAGGAAAAACAAAACCGATGACGAACTATACTGAATGTGGATATGTCCTGGGATATGTCTAAATGATATACTCGTACCTACTGTTAACGTTGTCTTTTTGTGTCGAAATAAATTTTTTTTTTTTTTTTATGGAACCTGACACGGTTGGCTACATCACCTACAACATCCGTGATGTCAGCCCATAACACAGGGTGAACTAGGTGCCATGTCAGTGCTTCCCTTCATTTCATGTCGGCTACACTAAACTGGACGGAAAACACGAACTATTTACATAGCCGTTTCGACCGACGTTTCGTTCAGTGCGGTGGTACCAACCCGGCCGGGATAAACCCTACCACCTAGTAAGGTAAGAAGTTTAACCTACAGTTTAACGTGGAATCCGAACCACGGTCAGCCTCCAACGGTCGAGCGGTCACCCATCCAAACACTGACCGCGCTCAGCGTTGCTTAATAACAGTTGACTAACCAACCGCGCCACTGAGCTACCGAGGCTGACGAATTTTCTTATCCCTTAGTCGACTTTTACGACATGCGACGGGGAGAGATGCAGTGGGGCTATTCTTTTTAAGTACCGACCCCACACGGTACAAAATATATAAATATTATAAATAAATATTATTATATGTGAAAATAAATAAATATTATTATATGTGAAAATAAATAAATATTATTATATGTGAATCTGACTGAATCACACTGTTTTAATATTCTGATCAATAATTGTTATAGGTAAATTGCTTACTTTGAAAATTCAAAACACAGTAGTACTTCTGTGGAATACAACTTATTATTTTATATTATATAATTAGATTTTATATCATTAGATTAGATACAATTGCAATTGTGTATTGCACGCTTTACTGTAGTTTACTTTACCAAATTTATTTCGAGAATCAATTTACAAAGCCTAACTTTAAAAATAATAAAACCACCTTTCCTCATTTTCGAGAGAAGCGTTCGATTGTATAAATGTGTGATATAATTGTATATAATTCTATACTTGAATAGAATTATATACTTGTATAGAATCGAACGGCCGCGGCGGCGGGTACCTATACATTATTTTATCGATGTTCATGAAAGTCTAAACAGATGAGATAGTGGATGCATGCAGCGAGTGCTAGACCAGAGTTGTGATCTCGAGGACCTTGAGGAACGGCGGCGGTGCGGTGCGGGGGCGCCGGGGGCGCCGGGCGGGGCGGGGTGGGGCGGAGGGGGAGGCGCGAGGGTCGTCGGTGACGTGTCGGCTGTGCGCGACCTACTGACCCACTGACACACTTACCCACTGACAGTGGCACTGCTTTTGGATGGCGATTGTGCTGCACGATCAACGCGAGGTCGCCCGGCGCGACAGAAGAAAGGGCGCTCCCGGGACACAAGTCCACAAGACATGACACGGGCCATATGTCCACGAGATCTTACAAGTTACAACACACCAACCATACTAAACTCGTTCACTCAAATATGATAAGCTTATACACCAGTTTATAGTTATACAGTTTGATTCAGCACAGGACAGCTTCGGCTGCACCGAGCACAGATCTGTATCCTCCTTGTGTATCCTCCTTGTTCGGCTGTATTAGACTGCGGAGTGTCACTCGAAGTGTCAGGTGTCTCCGCGAGAGTTGAGTCCTACTCTACCTAGCATTCATATTTTTTGTTCAACCAATTCGAAATTCAAACAACAACACAAACCAACCTCGCAATTCAACCAATGTAAGTATTTCTCTTCTCTTTATTTTCCGCTTTGCATCTGTTAAATGAAGAAATTCAACCCAAGTTTAGAAGCCACAGAAACATAAAATTCTCTCAAGCTTTGAAGTGCCAATCAATTAAATTTCTCGTAAGTTTCACAATACTTTACCGAATAATAGATTGCGTAAAAAACAGCGCCGGCGGCGCACCGAGCTAGAAGTTGGTAGGAGTTACACAAAATATCTCATAAATAGTGATCTTGTGATGGAATTTCTGCATAAAACTAACAGGAACAAATATGGCGTAATATAGCCTTTATGGCAAGACACGGGCTTCTCAGGTTGTATTGTTTCAGTAGAAAATTTTGAAGCGCAAGTACATCCATCGAGCATTTCTTAATATAGTGAGTCACTACACTATAATTATAGCATTATGAATTGCCCGAATAAATTGCATTCCTCAAGTAGGTCGCTTTCTGAGCAGTCGCAGTAAAAGCACAGGTGTCAAAAATTATAGAACCTATAGTATATTAGATTAGTTTGATTTTTTTTTTCAATAATGCCACGAAAAGGGGTATACCAACACGCTACTGCGAAAACTACTTTAAGCCTATTACAAAATTTCCCAAAGCCAACCTATAAATTAGATTAGTTTAGATTTTTTTTTTAAGAACGCCACGAAAACTTACAGTACCGCGCACGCTACTCCGAAAACCTACTACTTTTAACCCTATTACAAAATTTCCCAAAGCCTCTTACGACGCCGTGCGTGCAGCTACATTAAGGGGAACTGGGAAAAGCAGACAAAATTTCCCGTGGGATCCTTTTTCCCGCACCAAGTAATGGTCACACGATTGGATTATATGGGATTAACAAGCTAGCGCTTCGCTAGGAATAGTTTCAGGGACGATCTGAAGCTGGTCGTGCATGTACATACGTGCATACATACATATCACCCAGACAAGTATATAATCAATATTTCGGAAGACAATAAGACTAATACAGTATTTTATTATCAAGTTATTATGTACTGTTAGCTAGGAGCTTATATTATATTATCAAAAACACCTGATCACTCACTGAATGGATATAGGTATTGCAATTTGCAATATAAAGTTATTGAACAATTAAATCCACGACAGGGCGTTACACACCTTCCTTCCGCCATCTTGACTGACTGACACCCCTCCCCGCGCCTCCCTTCGTTCCGCTTCGAGTCCAGGCTGTGAATGTGAAGTCACCAGCGAAATGACCAACAGTTAGGTAGACCGACCTATTCAGTTGTAATTATTTTTTTATTAATACCATTCTAACTAGAAGGACTTTAAAATGAGAGAAAATGAAATGTTATTCCATAATAATATTTCTAATTAATTTCACTCTATTATTAGGTTTTTTTTTCGTTTTGTTATCTGTTTATATCGTTCAGAGTATAATTTTAATTAAATGTATAAAATGTGTGTTTCAGATGTGGAATCAACATTCTAAGTCTATAGGCTATACCTACATCTAGTCTATAACATAATTTTCATGAATCTTGCATGAGATAATATTATGTACACATACCTGCTCATCGGGAACGATTCCTTCCACTAATGAGTTTTCATAACCTATACGTAAGTATGTTCGTTTAGGCTTTTACCTAGCTACAATAACTTTGTATATCCATTCAGTGAGTGATCAGGTGTTTTTGATAATATATTTAAGATCCTAGCTATACTAGCTAAGTAGCGACAGACACCTACATTCTGGGTCTTTAGCACTTCTGCGCAGATCAGACTCATGTTGGTTTAGAGTTATCGGCACGTAACGTAGGTACGTGTCCTTAGAGCAATTTTCCTATAAATACCTCTTCTATTGAAACAGCCTTTGGCGAGAAGCACTAGGTATGCTATCACACGATGCACTTGTGTTGCGGAGCGCGCGCGAAACATTGAGCGGGTGAATGTAGGCCAAGTTCGACTCGGCTCAAACTAGGTCAGAGGACAGACCGCTCAATAGATTGCGCGTAGGATCACCCACACTCTTACATTCACCCACTCGTACGTACCCACACACGCTAAGCAAATATAGGCAGTATTCGCATGATCAAATCATACACGTGTAAAACCGCAAACGCTGCGCTTTATAAACGCTGCAATAAGAGAAAATCCAAAGAGTTTGTAATACAAACTCTTTGAGAAAATCAAACAACACTATTTTCAGGTGTTAAAAACAACTGTAAGACATATAGCTGTAAGGGATAAGTTTGCCCCTCGTGTAAATGTTCTATTGGACATATTATTATCTACTGTTGAATGTTTCTTGTAGCAATATAGCATTTTCTGTCAATCTCTTTTTTTTCTAATCTTTTCTTTTTGTAATCGTTTAAGGGTGATTGATCATTTGTAGTCTAAACCCACATTTTTGACCAGATTCTAAGTTGCATCGACCGTTAAATTAAAAACCCGCAAATGTAGTAGGTACCTATGTGCAGTACAAGACTTCAGGTTGAAGTCGAAAAATATCAAAATTTTTATGAGAAAGTTCTAGAGAATTAAATTTCCTACAAGTTTTGTAAGAAAAAAACATTTTTTTATGTTATCCGGGGTAGTCAGAGGGCCCATATAGATTAGAGAAAACTTGAAAATTTTTCAAAAATGCTGTCGGGCTTCTTGTCTATTCGAATCTTTCTACACGCCCGAGTACAGGATTTTTTATCAACTTTTCTTGTTATTTCTACCTTTTTCGTAGTTGGGTTTTATAAAGATACGACAGGGGTTGATATCGATAGTCACAGGTGATATTTTGTTTGAATCTCGAGGTTCGAATCCGATCGACATGCACCAATTTGTTTTTCTGATTGCAAAAATGTATGTACATTGTAATACTTTGTACAAGATCCGGTACAAGGAGTATAATTTATATCTGTTATTCGTATAAGACATAGTTTATAATTATATTATATATAAAAGATAACATGTAGGCTAATCTTAGTGCATGGCTAATAGGTGCCTAGTTAGATCTTGACCCCAATGACCTTGACACCCCTTATCTCGGAACGTGTTGGATATATAATTTTGAAAATAAATAAACCTTGTAAAGAGTTCTAGAATAGAAAAAAATATTACAGAGAAAGTTATTTAGAGAATATTATTTAACATAAAATCTAGAAATTTATTTTAATTACATATATCTTAAAATTTTAAGTGACATTGAAAAAAAAACATTTTTTTTTTTATATGGCAAGTATTTGTATTCCTACTTATGTCGCAAGTATGTATTGAGCGAATGCGACATTGAAAAAATACAAATTAAGTAACACATCGTTGGAACTGAGTCGACTTGTAGATTCCAATGTATTAATTTGTTTTTTGTTTTTTTTTTTATTTTAATTTAATAAATAATTTATAAACATATATTTAGTCAATTCTATAGATATGTAGATCTAATTATTAGCACGATAAGTGAATTTTTGTTCCAACTTTCAAAAATAAAACAACGTTTTCCTCTAGTGAGAACGTCTGTAATGGTGCAGTTCAGGTAGTGCTTGGCAAAGGCGGTCATCATGACTCACTCTGTATAATTAATTATTGTGCATTAATCATCTCATCCATCACACGCAAAACTCATTCTCCACTACAATAGCAATGAGAACGATTATTTGCAAGACGCTGTTCTTGACTTTCGTTAAAAAAAATACTTTCATTCAGTTAATAAATTAATGTGAACCTCTGATTTGCAAGTTCATACATGGATTTTTATTTATTTCTATTAATCTATACTAATATTATTCAATAAGGAGGTTCTCGATTCGACCAGGACCTACCTATGTTTTTTTATGGATACGCGAGACACTTGGCGCCGCGCCGCCGACGACAGCGTGAATTGTTAAGCCGACGACGCACATGTATTAACATATAAAATAATGGCTGTTTTGTTTTATTATAGCCCACAGACGATTATTCCTTAATATGCTTTATAAAGTCGGTTCGATGGGGGTTTTCTAGATTTTCATTTTCTACTTTTTTATAATATAAGTTTAATAAAAAAAGATCGCTCACACCTGAGTAGTAACTCATCGAGCGTGCACGGTACATGCTGTGAACAAGTACCGCCTCGGCTACAGTACCAACACAAGTGGTGCTTAAACAACAACGTAACGAGGCTAAGGACATACTGTGCGTATTGTAGAAAGAAAAACTCAGTTCGTAGTGGTCCACTGGGCGACCTACTTACATTGTTGACAAGCCACTTGGTTCAGCGGCGAGACAGCCTACAAACAACCTGCAGCCGAGTCACTAGATACAACGCGTCGACAATGGAACTGTATTGTCTAACTGAAGTCTAATTAATAGCTATTTAGTAATTAGTAGTACCGGCATGGCAGCCAGTTCCGACACAATCGATCTAATGTGCTGACATCAATGGTCTAACAGCCTACTATGTCGGGTTTCATAAAATATCTCATAGCAATGTAGGTTTCATATTGGAAATGAAATCGATCGACATTTGGAAACGGATCGTAATCGCATCCGACATATTTTTATATGTATAAAAATATGGTTACTCCGTAGGTATATTTATTTAGTTTATGTTGAGTAGGATAAAATGTGTGTTCAACAAAGGCTGCTGAGCTCTAGCTAGACAGACTGCAGCGAGAGAACGCGAATATTTAAGATGCTCAATAACTTAACTAATCGATCATGCAAATAATGATTGCTTCACCACACCACCGTCAAAGCCTTCAAGTAACCTTCGAAAACATTTTCATGATTAATTTATTATATGGTAATATTAATAAAATATTGAAAATAATTCGTCATTCATAAGCTTGTCAGTATGTAAGAATTTATCATCAATCATACATAATAATATCGCCAATCGCAAAAAAAAATATGAACTAACTTTGAAGTTTTTAGTTAGTTTGAATTGGCTTTCTACCTTCGTGGTATTTTATTTACGAATAAGTTTTGAATTTGATTGAAAATAAGTATGGCTGATCTGCATGAGGCAATTTTTTTTGCGTAGGTTATACTTTTATTATGAGCTGTGCCGCTTTCGTTACAACCTTTTCATGAATGTGCAGCGTTGGGCGTTTTGCGCAGACGCAGACGATGTCGTGCAGCAGCGACCGCCGCGCCGCCGGGAGGAGCAGGTAGTTCGGCCGCACTGTGGCGTGAGATCGATCGAGGTTGCTCACGCACAGCATCTATTGATACAGACGCAAATAGCGGTGGACCGGATCGCCTCGACCCAATCCGAGTCTGTCCGATGTGGACACCCCACCCCCACGCCGCCGCGGCCGCCGCGCGTCGCGCGCCGCCCCGCCCCGCCCGCCACGCGACGCGCGCGCACCGAGCAATGCAATGTGCCCCCCACTCGCTACCGAAATACCATTTATGCGCGCGCTATTAAGAGCGTGACACAATTCACGTGCATTAATATTCCTCATACAATTACATAAGCCAACAATCGATCTCTACGTCGTCGTCGTCGTCGCGTCGGCCGTGGAACTAACTACTCGCCGCGTCGTCTGTCTTCTGTCTGTATGTTACGATACCACACGACACTCTCCGCCGCTAACAGAAAGGGCAAAACGTTTAGCCTAGTTTTTTCATAGACAGAGCGACATGTGGTTCCGAGTTTTAATTTTTGCAAGACGTTTGTACTGACTGGAAGAAATTGCATTTGCAATGTCGGTCGACTGTTGTTAAGCAACCCTGAGCGCGGTCAGTACTTGGTGGGTGGCCGCTCGACCGTTGGAGTCTGATCGTGGTTCGGATTCCACGTAAAACCGTAGGGCCCTTCCCTTCCCTTCCCTTCTTTCTTACCTTACTAGGTGGTAGGGTTTATCTCGTCCGGTTTGGTACAAACTACCGCACTGAATGAAACGTCGTTTTCCCTTCAGTTCAGTGTAGCCGATATGAAAAAATGAAGGGAAGCACTGACATGGCACCTAGTTCACCCGGTGTTATGGGTTGACATCACAGGTGTTGTAGGTGATGTCAGTATCCATAAAGAAATCATAACATAATAGATTACAAATCGTTCTGAAATATTCGTGAAGCCGCAGGAACTTTACTTGCAAATTTTATGAAGTGTAGATTCCCATATCGCTTCCAATACCTACCTACCTATCAACTTATTCTCGCACTACACGCGCCCCCGAACGACATCAGTGCCACATCAGATCGCATACAGAAAATCTGCAGTGGAAAAAAGACGTCTTCAAATTATTCAAAGATTCTCTAGTTCATTTTAGAGACCAAAACTGTTTTAAAAATCATTGCACCGACTTCAAAAAACAACTCGAACTGAAAAGTGTTAAATAATATTTTGATTCATATTCGGACCCTTGAGTTGAAGAGGGTACAAAAGCACAAAACAGCTCCATCTATCAATTTTCAGGTGTGCTGTCATACAGGTGTGTTGTCATACAGGTACATATTTATATTAATTTTATTATTTAATTATTTTTTATTTTTTATTATTTTCTATTATTATTTTTGGTGATGGATGGTGGTTGATATGCAATGATTGTTATTTTTTCCGAAAGTTTTTGGTTTCTTGGATTTTTCAAAAAAAGTATTTCGAAATTTTCAAAATCTCATATCATCAAATACGTCTCGATAAATTCTGCGTCGATTGAGCCCTCATTGACCCTCGTAAGCCTTATATCAACAAAGTTATAAGCATTTTTGTGTATAACGCAAAATCGATCCATTAAACATTTCCAATGTTAAAAAGAATGGCTACAATCCGATTAATAGTTTCGGAGTTATGCGTGGACAAACATACATACATACATACAAACATACATACGAAATTTGGCACACCTGTTTAGAAGCCCACACAGATTAACTTATACGAAAATTGTGCAATTCTAACGATATTACATGCGTACGTGTCGAATTGATAACCTCCTTTTTTTGAAGTCGGTAAAAATGAAATCATTGTGTCGTGAGTTTGTGACTCGCAGCTATGGTGACCCAAAAGTTCAACTATTGTTGAGAGCACCGACGACGAAGCGTAGTCACAACTCACAGGCGTTGTGTTGAATTATCAGTTGTATTATATGGAAGCGAGGACAATTTTTATTTGTATCTTATTCTCATCCATTCGTATCCACAAGAACATTGTTCTTGCGTATCCATTTGCTGTCAAGCTCGGGCTGACCAAGCTGCGGTCAGCCAGCTAAATACATTCGTAAAATTTTTAAGCCTGTTCGTTACACGCCTTGTGCTTCGGAAAGAAAAGAAGTAACGAAATTACAATTTAAGTACTTTTTTTTCCAAAACACGAAGAACATTTTCGTCGTCTAACGCGTAACTCAAGTACCAAGCACTAACAACTTATTAACCGACGACATAAAAAAGGAGGTTATCAATTCGACACGTCAGTAATGTAATGTATCTTAGTCGAGTATGTAAGTATGTAATATTATTGGAACTGCAATATATTCACATATGATAATCTATTAGGGCTTCCAAAATAAATATACAAAATTTTATAGGTGTATGTACGTATGTTTGTATGTTTGTCCACGCATTTCTCCGAAACTATTTATCGATTTTTTTTTTACATTTAATTCAACTTAGGGAACAGTGCAAGTTTCATCAAAATCGGTTCAGTAGTTTTCAAGATATGGACTGTCAAATGGGCGAACAAACTCTATCCAACGACAACCGATTTGTGTGATTATTTTTATTATTTATTATTTATGTGATATTACTAAAAAGAGTGAAATAAAAAACGGTTTTTAAAAACATTGAACCGACTTAAAAAAAAAAAGAACTACCTACTTAGAACCAAAAATAATTAAATAATTGAGGTGAAGGCGGTACAAAAGCACAACAGAAAATTTATAGATGAAGCCCCTTTTGTTTTTTTTTATGCGTCAGGTAAATCTTCAGTGAATTTTTGACCAATACTAAAAATAATATGAGAAGTATATATCAACATTTTACGTTTCGCAGCCAAGTCAGTGATGCTTGGATGGAACCCTTATAAAATCAGTCAAGTTTCTGTCTGACTGACACAGGTCACAGCACAGCCTGTAGCTCCTGAACGGTTTGAGCTATTCTGTTAAAACCTGGAACGTGTACCCTATTGCTACTTACCATGCAACAAAATTGCATCGGTGAGCAATATGTTCTTCAATTTGAAGCGTAAATATATTTTTTTACGTATGCACACAGATTTTTTCGTATATACCTAACCTCGAAATGTATGGAGAACTAATTTTTTTTTTCAATTTCGCCACGTTCTTTTTTGGAAACTTAGGTAAGTACTTAGTTTCAGGGCAGATCGGTAGCTTTTCGAAAACACGATTTTTAGTAGTTAATATCTCGGAGTGGCTCTCTTGCACTTGCATCACTCGGTTCATGTGCGTGTAATTGCACCGGCGGCGCGGCGGGCGGCGGCCCGTCAGATATCTCAATTTAAAAAAATTGTTTACGAAAGAGGCAACGCACACCTTGACCCAGATACCAACCACTCGGATTTGTCGTTTTGAATACACAAAAAAACCGGACGCAGCTCACTATTTTTAATGCGGCTTGTTAACTGTGCGCATTATTTTATTCAAGTTGAGGAGGCAATCGTTTGCGGATACCTACACCGACTTCATATATTTACTCGTAATGTTCCAAGGCTCTATCTAGCATTGCAAGTCCTTGTCCTGAAAAAAAAAGTTAAATTACAAATTAAAAAGTCTCCGAACCACCCGCTTATTTTTCACTTTCTTTGCGTGAAAGAGGAACAAAGATCCATAGATCCATCCATCCATCCTCACAAACCGCGTTTATAATATTAATAGGATAAATTATAGTTAAATCACTTGAAATATGGCTATAGTTAGGGTAATACGATGTGAAGTTTGACTAGTACCCCCCCCTTAATCCCTAGAACAAAAAGGTGCACGCCTTGTGACTGTGAGCCTTGAATACGTGTAATTTCTATAAATTCCTTTAGGCCCACTTGCACCAACACGAATTTAACTATAAACCAGTTTAACTCGTTAAACTAGCACCCGTTGTATGTGGGAACCGCGTTTGAACCGCGTTTAAATCCATAACTCGCTATTTAACTCTAAACTCGTGTTGGTGCAAGACGCGCTTAGTCAGGCGAAAAAAACTCGTAAGGCGAGTGAAAATGTATGCCGCGTTGCGTCACGAGTGTACTGACGTCACACGCCAACATCCGGCGCCACTAGCGCACCGCGCCCGGCGGCGGAGGCTTCGTCTGTCCGTCCGCGCATCACTTCACTATACCTAGTCAATATATTATAGTCACTTTCACGCACTCTACACACACACACGATCGCCTGCATTATGCAGGCGATCGTGTGTACTTTTCGCTGTGTATGGCGCAGGCTGCGCCATACCCAGCGAAAAGATATAATATAAAAGGACGAAATCTATGGTGTGGTACAAACAAGAGGCCATCGTCAACCAACTAAATTAGGTACATTCAGAAGATAACACAACTACGATTATCAAGTTTGTAATCACAATCAAAATAACAGTTTAAAAAAAATATTAAAGTAATTGGCAGAATAAAAATTCAATAACAACAGGTTGTCAAATGAAGTAAAAATTGTAAAAAACTTAATTCCAATAATAAAAATAATGTTTGTCAAATATTGTAAATACCTAATAAAAATAAAATCAAATATAGGACATAAAAATTGTCAAACTCCAGTATGGCACCTACCTTCTCGGAGGTGATATTGGCTGGTCGGAGCATGCGCTTTGGCCCCTCCGACTCAGCCACCAATACCGGATTACATAAAAAAAAACTATCAATAAAATTGTCGAACTGTCAATTGCCATTTATGGCTTAATTAAATAGTTAGAAGGCGAAGACTATACCTACATACTTAAGCTAACGTACATTTAGAAATAACTTTTTTTTTCCATTAAAAAAAAATTTCTCTCGAAAACAATGGAATTGTAAATACGTATACCTACGTACGTACACATATAGGTATACATACTGGGTACTTATGACATTTTCCCTTTGGTGAACATATTTTGATATCAAAGTAGCACAGTATGAAAATAGAATGGTGAATAGTACTACATTAGGTCCCATAATGAGCTTAACCTGTTTCGAGTCCATTTTGTTGCGGTTTCTGAACGTTTTAAAGCCGGACAATATTATTTAGTTACAGATACAATATAGCTATATATATAGCTACCTACTATTATGCCACTTTACCGCAGTAATTTCATAACCTATTATTTTCATTCGCAACTTACATTGCTAATTTGGTCAGTGAATCACGATGATAAAAATGAGGGCAAACTAACTTCAAATAGTAGTCTAATTAATTTAAAAAAAAACACACGACATGAAAAGAGACATAATTATTATAATATTTTTTTTATGGAAACTGACACGGTTGGCTACATCACCTACAACGTCCGTGATGTCAGCCCATAACACCGGGTGAACTAGGTGCCATGTCAGTGCTTCCCCCTTTGATCGTGTCGGCTACACTGAACTGGTCGGAAAACACAAACTATTTACATAGCCGTTTCGACCGACGTTTCATTCAGTGCGGTGGTACCAACCCGGGCGGGTTAAACCCTGCCACCAAGTAAGATTACACTCCGTTCATCCTAGCAACTAATGCCGAGCGGTTTCTCTTTCTCTGTACTTCTCACTCTCGCAAGGGGTGATTGAAGTGACTGTGAACTGAGGTTATGAATATAGTTTAATTTAAAAAAAATATTGAATTATTGTTTATTTATTTGATGAGTGAAAATTTTGCAATAAACCTGTTTATTTTTTATTTTTGCTTGGAATCAAGTTAAATATTTATATTTTCACTGTAAATTATTAATATTATAATTATATATTATTTTAATTTTGTGCCTAATCTACTTACTTCAGCTGTTCGTTCTATTGTAGGTGGATAAGTTAACTCACCAACACAAATATATACAAAACTTCAAAATAACACGAGAAAAATATGCAAAAGAATTATTACGTTATTATTATGACGCGTAGGAAAGGCTACTGATTGTAATACGTCGAATGACCGGCCGACTGCACCTGGCTACCTGAAACCTTCTCAGAATAAAAACGCAAAACTAAATCCAGGCGCAGCGGCGTACGCGCCGTTATGGTTTTGAGATGACTTTCGCATACACCTATGACTCACAAACACAACCTTGTGTCCTGTGTAAAGAAGAGTAATAAAATAACCGTTGCGACAGCGAGAAACCGTTCTAGTTCCTAGGATGAACGGAGTATAGGAGGGAAGGGTAATTATGTAGTTGTCTAAAAAAACAAACGATCCGACTAAATTTCCGAAATTAGGTAGGTAGGTACTACCTACCTACCTAATTTCCTGATTACCTACTAGGTAGGTAGGTAAGTACTTAGACAGAGGTGTGTCAGGATCGTGGCACGTGGAGATCCGTGTCTCTGCCTGTGACTCCGTGCCTAGTAGTGTGTATCTAGTAGGTAGTGAATAGTAGTCCGTGTCTAGCCCACTGGAAAACAGGCGTGACGCTATGTATGTATGTAATGTACGTATGCTATTTGTTTTGGATTTAAGGTCACCCTCAGATTTATGTTATTGTTGGATATGTTAGTAAGTAAGTAGTAACGTACCTACGTTATTCGAAATTAATATTGCTCGTACAAACGCGTCGCGTCGGGCCATGGATAGAGCAACTTTACAAAGGACCTTCAGGACTTCAGACTCCCACGTGACACGGCTCTTTGAACTAACGACAGTTTGATATAGCCGACGAATTCGAGCGCCTAATCTAACGTCTTTTATGTTAAATACGCAATTAATGTATTAAAGCAGATTAAAGCGTTTAGGCTTTTCTTTTCGTTTAACAAATATACATTTGTGCCTATAAGACCAAATTGTGTTGTCAAGTTCTCTGTACTATATTTATGTAATACATATTTTATTTTTTATTACCATACTGTGAACGCAACGTATGCGATTGAACTTCTTTATTCCCTCGATTACTCGAAAACGACTGAATGCAACATGGAACGTGTGAACGTCAGGCCGACATGGCATTCGCAACCCCCTCATATGACCGAATGTCCATGGGCATCGTTAGACACCTTATGGGTGGCTCGGTGCCACATGTCGCGGCTTCAATAAAAATATAAAATTCAAATATATATATTTCGAATAAATATATAAGGTCTTTCAATAGTAGGTAACGATACGCTAAGGGTGTATATGTATCACGTCCCCATACGATTTTTTTACGATATACAAAACATACTTATTAAGGTGAAATACGCGCACTTCACGTATTAAATTTGAGTGAGTAGGTTTTTTATATCGTAAAAAAACAATTGGTATGGGAACGTGATCACTGATCAGTATCTGATACACATACACCCCTAGCGTATCGTTTAACCTACTAATGAAAGGTCTTATACATTTCGAAAATCTAAATGGCGGACACTATGGCGCCAGCGTCATACCTATTGTTAAATTTTGAAATTACTTTTTTAAACCCACGGAGTGGAGTTTCAAAAATATAAAATATAGGTACATTATGATATGATTCAAAAATAAAAATAATGAAATTAAAAACATACCCAAATACAAACAAAAACTCAGGAAACAAGGAAAGAGCGTTAGAAAACTGTAGTCGAGTGATAAAATCTTCGAATTAGATCATTTTCTACCGATCTTCATTGTTTCCTTAGTTTTTGTTCGTAGTCGGATTTTTTAAATGGTAATTAGATTTTTTTTTAATGAACATCATTTCATCTAATGTTTTAAAATATTGTACACTTTATCGTACAAATATTGTGAGTACGTGGGCGTATTATCGTACACTATATTATTATAATAAAATAATATTTATAGTTGTACCGTGTGGGGCCGGTACTTTAAAAGTGTTACTGGTTGCAAATAATTTTATAAAAAAATATATAATCAAAATTATAACATGTCAAAAAAATTACAAGAAATAAAAAAGTTCAATGGAATAAAAGTTTATTTTAATTTTCCATCAACAATATTGGTGTCAGAAGTGATTAAAAAACGAACTTAAAATGCTCACAAGAGCTGCAAAAAAACGAGCTAAAAGTGATGGGGCAAATGCAGATCCGGTCAACCGTAATATATTAGCCGCAGGAGTGCTCCCTGTTGGGGGCACCGGTGAAAACATTACAGGCGCCGAAGTCACCGCAGTCGCGTTACCCTCCACCTCGGGGAACGCCGGTGACCGCCTTAATAGATCGCGACGCACATCAAATACCACCTCAAAGTCATCAGCCACTTGTGTGGCACAACAGCTCGCAGCCAGAGCGCAACATGCACGTCGTATGGCGGAGAGGGAAGCGGAATGGGAGCGCGCCGCAGCCGAACGCGAGCGCTCCGTCGCTGAACTCGAGCTCCAGGCACAGCTGGCCTTAATTGAAGCAGCATGCAGTACTCGGGGATCTTCGTTGGCTAGTCGGCGAGGTATACAGCAGTGGTTAGAAAATAACGAAAGTACCACCTTGGAGGCAAAGGAGAAGGCTGACCACCCATATGAGCCTCAACATTACGCACCTGCTAACCCTGAAGTCGTGGAAGAGTCAACAAACCCAGTTCTGCAGCATGTCCTCGAGCAGCCAGCGGTCCTCGAGCAGCCAGCGCCCACTCACTTTCCCATGCAGCCAGCGCCCGCTCACTTTCCCATGCAGCCAGCGCCCGCTCACTTTCCCATGCAGCCAGCGCCCGCTCACTTTCCCATGCAGCCAGCGCCCGCTCACTTTCCCATACCTACACCTACTACACATGCATCGGCACAGGTTACCAAGCTAGGTACACAAAAAAACTGTGAATGTAACCAAAATAAAAATATAGATAGAAATAGGGATACAGAGCAACACAATGACTTGAGGAAATTGGCCCAAGTCATTACAGACCTAGCGAAGAAGAAGCCAAAGGTGAGTGATATAAAACTACCATTCTTTGATGGTCATGCAAAGGACTGGCTTGGTCTCAAACGGGTTTTTGATGAAACCAAGTGTGGTTACACTAACGCGGAGAATTTTGCTAGACTAAATTCAGCCATTCGAGGTTCAGCTCGTGAGGCAATTTCAACCCTCTTGGTTTCAGCGCGGGAGCCCGAAGAGGTCATGACAGCGCTGGAGCTTAGATTTGCCAGGCCAGAGTACATAGTCCTGCAAGAAATTGCCTCGGTGAAGGCACTACCGAAATTGCCTGTCGAGGGCAGCAAAGAATTGAATCAGTTCGCCTGTCGTGTGCGAAATTGTGTGGAGACCATGAAATTGCTAAACCAAAGCAATTACTTGGCTTCCCCAGAGCTCTACAATACAATCATTGGTAAGCTCACTCCATTATTGCGATCGCGATGGACTGATTTTGCATACTCGCACACTGGCAACAAATCTAAGCTCGAGCTTATTGTAGATTTCTTAGTACGAGAAGCCGAATTGCAGATTAGGTTCGGCCTGATTCCCGAATCCAGTGCTCATCGTGATGGCGCCAAAGACAAAGTACATGCTCATCGTGATGGCACCAAAGACAAGGTACATGCTCATAGTGACTATACCAAAGATAAGGTACACAGCGTCTCTCATCAAATGTCAACTTCAAAGTCATCGGCGCAGTTCGACAGTGACGGCAAATGTAAGTATTGCCAGGAAGGTAAACATGATGTTGCAATGTGTAAGAAATTTGAGTTGCTTCCTATTGATGAGAAATGGCAATGGGTAACCGAAAATAAAGTATGCCACAAATGTCTGATCCGTGGTAAGCACTCATACAGGAGATGTAAGATTTCATGCAAAGTGCCTAATTGCAAATACAGCCCATATCACAATACATTACTTCATAGGCAACCAGAGGTGTCTGCTCACCTTGCAGAACAAGCTACTTCGACTTCTTCACAGCCGACATTCTCTGAGGCTGCGGAGGTTGTGAACCACAGTTTCTCGGACACAGGATCCTTGCGACCATTGCTAAAGGTAGTGGCAGTTACCGTGTCAGGTCCTCAAGGCAGCGTAGATACCTACGCCTTACTCGATGATGGTTCCACGGCTACTCTCATCGACTCTGATATTACAGATATCATTGGTGCTCAAGGGCCCAAATCGTTAATCACTGTCGACTGTATAGGTGGTTTATCAAAGACATCTGAGGTAAACTTTGTTAATATTTCAATCAAAGGTCGCCATAGTTCAGAAACTCATGTAGTAAAAAATGTTCGCTCAATTTCCAACCTCGGCATTAGTCGACAATCGTTGGATTCTGACGACATCAAGAAGCATAGCCACTTGGCAGATCTCACTGACTTTCTGTGCTATAACGATGCGAAGCCTAAGCTTTTGATCGGAACTGACAATTGGCATTTAACAATCGCCCATTCCACTCGCCAGGGTAACAGACATCAGCCGGTAGCAATCCTTACCGCTTTGGGATGGGTGCTCTACGGATTCGCTTCCAGCAAAACGGTGCCAATTCACTTTGTAAATCACGCTACAATTTCGAACGAATGCGAAGCATACGAATCCCTGGAAACCCTAATCAAAGAGAACTACAAGCTAGACTCTATTGGTATAAGTAAGAATGAATGTCGAAGCATGAGTGAGGAGCGTGCATTAAACATTTTAGACACTACATCTCATCGCTTACCGACAGGCCGTTTTGAAGTAGGTTTATTGTGGCGATCCGATATCAAATCCATTCCTAACAGCTACGACCTCGCTCTCTCGCGCTTCCTAAATTTAGAGAAGAAATTCAAAAGGGACTCCATGTATGCGAAAGCATATATAAAAAACATGAACTCAACATTCGAAAAGGGATACGCAGAAATATGTGCTGACGATCAATCTGAAGAAGATCTGACTTGGTACCTCCCACACTTCGGCGTGTTTCACCCACAAAAACAAAAATTACGCATAGTATATGATGCCGCTGCCGCTAGCGGAGGTGTGAGCCTTAATGATTTACTGCTACCAGGTCCAGATTTGCTTCAGCCACTCTTGGCCGTACTTATGCGTTTCAGGGAGGGTCTCGTGGCTATGACTGCTGATATAAGAGAGATGTTCCCTCAAATAAAAATCATTCAGAAAGATAGGAATGCGCAAC